>JAJJKE010000095.1:0-125905 GCA_022376655.1 Xylariomycetidae sp. FL0641
GGTTCTGGCGCCGCAGACCATACCCCCGAGTACCCAACCACCAAGAGATTCCGCGGTGGCTGGGCCCAAGCCCCTGACTCCTACGCTCGATCCGAGAGCCCTGTGTCTCTCCACCCCATGTTCAGGGGGCCACAACCCGAAAGACATGTGACCCCCAGCCCGGGCCAAACCACACAACACTCTCACGATAATGTCGACAGTCGATACCAGGTTACCCCCAATTCCCAGGGATGGGGGTTTCCTGGTATCGACCTCTTGCCACCACAAGACACCACCAACGTGGCCACCCGAGCGCAACCAACCCTACATTCTGCCTCGCTGTCGACCCCCTCCCCACCCTCCGAGGGCTTCTTGGAGCCCATGGGGGGTTTCGGTCAGGGGTGGAGGGCGGCAGCCGACGGCCTACCCTCAGGCCCTCCAGAGGGTACTGGGGGTAGGTCGTTGGACCGCGAGACACAATACAGTTCCGCTGCCATGGGGGCGGTCCCCGGCCGCGACACACAATTCAGTTCCGCCACCACGGGGTCGTCCCCCCCTCCGACTTCTTTCCCAGCCTTTGGCCGATCCAGGCTCCGGCCACACGAGGGCTGGCCTGCCACAACCAGCGAACAACAAGGGGCCGAGGGCCATACCAAGGGTGCCCGATTGGCTGTCCCCGCCAACGGCAGCCAACACCACAACTTCACGAAGCACGAAGCTGAACCCAGCACATCAACAGCTCCACCTCCCTTGGCATCCTCACTATCCGTGGGGGTGCCTAGGGAGGGCGCTACTGACTCGCCCCCGGAGCGCGCAGAACCAGGCACCGGCGGTGAAAGGGGGGAGGAGGAAGAAGGAGGAGAAGGACAAGAAGGGGGTGACAGGAAAGCAAAGGAGGATGGGGCGGCGGAGACGAGGGACGGGCTGCAGCCCCAGTCGAACGACAGATAGAACCTGTGGTCGGTTCTGCGTGGCAGTGCCGACGACGAGGGAGGCGACGACTTTGACGACACCCCCATCGCCCACCTCCATCATCTCCCTCCTCCGCCGCCCGGCCAGCCGCAGACATTGGATCCCCGCATCATCATCAACAACCGAGGTGTTGCGCTCCCGCAGCCAGATTTCAATAATCAATACACCTTGGATTCGAACTCGAACCAGTCGATACTCCCAGACGGTGACGACACCTGTGTGTCCCCTGCGGCCGCGGCTCCCATGGGGCGCCTCCAAGACACGCTTGCGCCTCCACAAGTCCATTTTGGCGACCCCTCGCTGCTCGACGACCCCTGGTCCGCCCAACTCTGGCCACTCGACCCGTCCCTTCTCAATTCGGGGCTGCCCGACTTCGACTTCCCCGCTGATTTCAAATTCGACTTCAGCTTGGGGGCGGCGCCTTCCGCTCCTCCGGCTTCAGGAGGGGCCGCCCCCAACCTGCCGGCGAATGCAGGCCCGCCGGGCCTGCCGGCGTCCGGCAGCACGGCGTCGCCGCTACAGCCGCCCCCGGAGCTGGACAAGACGGGCATGACGGGACCGGGACCGCCCTGGTCATCGGGCTCGTCCTCCTCCTTCCTCTCCACCCTGGCTTCTTCGTTCGACCCCGGGTCCAGCACCTTCACGTCGTTCCCGCCGTCGCTCTTGGGCGAACCCCCACCGCAGAGCTCCTGCAGCGATACAGGTGCCACGAGGATTGGGGGATTGGAAGATAACATTTGGGATGTTGGGTTCGAGTAGGGAGGAAGGCTTTGGTTACCCCTGGGATTTTTTTTTTTTTTTTTTTTTTTTGAAAATGGGAAAAGAAAAAGAAACAAAAAAGTTTGAAGAGGAGAAAAGGTGGCTGGAAGAGGAGAAAACGACCCTGGCGGCGACGGTGGTGATGGTCGCGACCCGGGCCCGTAGGAATATTGGTTTCCTACCTAGTACAGGTTATTTTTGGAAGCAAAGCGCCGTTCTCTGGACACGGTGGTGCTTCGGGCCCTTCCATCCCCGGACCACCTGGCCGGTCCAGGCGCGGAGTGGAGGAGACGGGCGACAGGGCCCGTGGAGGACTATGATTACGGTGGGACTTTTGATGTAGATTGAGCATGCAGTGTTTGCTTCAGGTTGTTAGCTTCCAATTCAAGTGCTTTCCTTTCCTGGACTCCTTTTCTTGGTTGTGTGTGAAGCCCGCTCGAGAGCAGCCACCTGTGAGATTGAGGCGTTGATGGACCCTTCGGAGCCGCAGCTGCCCTCAATCGTGCTCTTGAATCTACGCGAGTCGCACTATCCGCAGTATTCAGTGGAACGGCGTACTTCACCGCAGACTGGAGGTCTGATAGATATTTTGTATTGGATGGTAGAATGACACCATGAAGAAGGGAGGATCGTCATAACCTCGCAGGATAAGTCTTTTCTCGTGGTCTTGTTTCACAAAAAGCCCCGCCGGCGCCGATGCCTGAACAGTATAGTATGAAAGGGGTATCTTTGGGGGGAATCTGAACCGGATAAATGAATCATAGCGACAAGACAACACACAACGTCACCGTCCTCCCCTTCGCCCGCATCGTCCACTCTGTGTGCCGGTATTGTGGTCTGCGGTCTTGGTCGCGGCGCAGACGAGTGACCAGAAGCTGCCTTGGCAGAACATCACACAGCGATGCTCATATTCTTGCGCGCCTCCGCCTCTTCCATGGGGAAGCCGAAGACCAGCTTGAACAGATCGCGCAGGAAGGCGTACTGCCCCGAGCGATGGACCATCCAGTTCACGCTCTTGGCGACCTCGGTGGCCGCCACGCGTTTCCCGCGCGAGGGCAGCGAGGATGCTTGGCGGAAGGACGAATCCGCCACCACGAGCGCCTTGTAATTCTGCAGCAATGTGGCGTGGGAGGGCAGGGATCCGAAAGAACCCGTGGGCAGCGCCTTGACGAACGACTGCAAGGAAGCGGCGTTGCTGTGCCCGTCGCCGCTGTCGCGCGAGAAGCCCACGTTCATCGCGGCTTTGAGGATCAGGGCTTTGACGCGGGTGATGTTGATGTCTTCGGCCGAGGTGGTGGTCGTCGCCGTGCTCGACGTTCGCTGGCTGCTCTGCGAGTAGCTGGACAGCTGAGATGCGCTGCTGGACCAGCGCCCACCCCGGTTGCTTTCGGTTCCGAGCACCAGAATATTAGGGACTTGAGGCGACTGGCTGTCGGGCGATATCGGGGTATCTTCGAACTCGGTCACGGGAGTCTCTGGTATCGGAGGTGCTTTCCTCGTCTTTTCGCTGGAGCTCCCTTTCATGCTTTCTCGCTTCGATCGATTCGACTGCCGACTTGCCCGACCGTCTGTCTCCACTTCCCGGTTGTACGTGAAGAAATTAGTCTGGCTTGGCCGTGGTGTCCCTCGGTCCGGACGTATCTGAGTCCATCCCTCCCGGAAGATGTCGCACAACTCCCAGCAAGCCTGAACGGCGGAGCCAAGAAGCTCCTCATCCGGTGCCCGTCCGTCTCGTCTGTTCTGACGAAGACTAAACAGCATCTCGGCCAGCGACCAGCAGGCGCGTAATAAGGAGTCCGTCTCCTCTTCGAGCTCGCCACGTTGCTTCATTAGCCGATGGCACAGAGTAATATAGAAGTCGAGCGTCCGTTCACGAAATGCCTCCGGTAAGTTGCGGTTGTCTTGTGCGCTATACAAGCTTTTTAGGGCGTTAGCATAGTCAGTATTCCGCAGCATCCACGGAGTCAACTTACTGGTTGTTCAGCTCGAAGCTAACACGAAGGACCGAGTCGGCGATCTCATCCTTCCGCGTCCGAACGTCGAACAATGACTGGCAGAAGTCGCGACAAAGATCCAGGTTTATCTTGACATTGAAGGACTCGTCGGCCTCGTCGCGGTTGTCGTAAAGTTGTTGGCATAGTTTCCAGCAGCACTTCCATGCCCTCTCGTGCCCATCTGGAGTCTCAGAAATGCTGAACACCCGCTCCCGATGATGGGTACTGAGGCTAGCCAATGTATTGCACAGCGTCCAGCACTCCTGTAAAGCGGTTTTGAGTGACCGGATCTCAGTGCCTTCCCGTGTCTCTTCCAGCACAGGCGTGATATAATCTTCATCGTCGTAACTTTCCATGTCAGGTTCCGCATCAGTCTCGGGCTCCTTGGTCTCGGGGATTACTAGTGTCAAGTGTCAGCGACAAGACGAAGCTGGGGGGGCGGATGCACGCACACTCAAGGCTACTGGCACTGCTTGACCTAATCCTTGAAGACTGGTCGAACATCTCTTGTACATCCTGTAGGTTCTGAGCCCGCGGCGTGGCACTGTCCAAGCTGTAACGAGCTGGCTTGATATCGGTAGATAATGGAGGCGGTGTCGGCAACCCGGGAGATTTGGCCTAGCAAGGTCAGTTATAGGCGGGGGGATGATGATGCGGGTTGTATACCTTTGACATGCCATCACCAGGTGGGGGTACCATGATATCTTCTGGTCTTGGAGATGTTTTAGGTGAAGTTTTTTTGGGTGACCCTGAAGGTTCCAGTGTGGCATCCGAAGAGGCCTATCGTACGTAAGTAGGGGTTGGCAAAATCTTGACATCCGCAATCTGAGACTGACCCAGCTCTGGAAGCTCTCAGGAGCATGAATAACCGATACAGCTTCCTCGCTTGCATTATGGCGCACTTGGTCCGGGATATTCGTACGTAACATCAAGAGCTACCACAGTCAATACCAAGCTCCATGCTTTCCGGACAGTGACAACCGACCTGAGGAGGGGGCTCAGCGTTTGCAGAGGTTGACTCCGACCGAGCTTCATCCGAGATCTCATCCTCGATCTCCGTGACTTCGGTCCCGACAGATGTGACGGGCGAGGGGCCGACTATATCGCTTGGGCTCATCAATTGATTGGGGACAGCCGATGATGGCCGCGCCGCTGCAGCCGATGATGGCCGCAGCGAGCTAGCTTCCAACGAGCTCGAAGACCTACTGCAGTCAGTGTACGGTGTCGCCAACAGAAGTAAGCCGTGGGGAGCCTACATTGGGCGGAATGGTGGGTTCAGAGCGGGGGAATCTGGCGACGAGATCGGCATATCTGGATGAGGCGAGAAAGCAGAGATTATATTCCCAGTCGATGATCTTAAAGGAGCTTCGAGGGCCATGACTGACTAGCTATGGCCAGTTTGCCTTGCGATAACGGCTTGGCCTTCGAAGCCGGCCAGCGATACCTAGCCGCGAAAGCGTTGGAGGGCGGGTTCAACAAGTCTTGGAAGGGCGATGAGTATGCCTTGCGCGCTTGATAGCACTCACAAGAGCAGGAAGACGGCGCTTGTATGACGGCTGGGTCTGTTGGGTGCCTGGCAGGATGTCGTCGCGCTTCGCAGATGGGTCGGTCGGAGGGCGGCCTAGGTAGAGAAGGTGGCTCCTAAAGAAGCTTTGCCAGCTTGTCCCGCAAGCAGAAGCGCGGCGGCTGTTGGGCTGAGCAACGTTTAAAGGAAGCAGAGCAGAGCACACCCGACGCGAGCACGGTCTCGTTCCCGTGCCAGTTGCCAGGGCTATACCGAACACATGGAACGGGGCAGGGAGTAGGGAGTAGTGACAGTTTTTTTGATGGGTATGGCCGTGTCGGCAGCGAGGACGATTGGTCCAAGACGTGCTCGGGAGTCAGTGAGTCTGTCGATAAGCGGTGGGCGTCGAGGTGGTCGCGTCCAACTGCGCTTGTGCAGATGTTTCAACGGAGGAGGGGCTGGAGGAGATCGCCAGAGATTCGACAACGAGACGACCCGCGCTCCACCACAGGTGGAAACAGTTGACTATCTAGGCCTTTTCTGCGGTCCCAAGGGGGGTCGCAAGCCACTCGAGCCTCCCGAAGCGAACAGGTCGACAGGGCTTGGAGCTTACCCGCGGCAGCGACAGGCCTTTGAATCCTGCCACCAGGGACGCGGGCGAAAGGCGATCGTGACGGATGTCAGTCAAGTCAGTGCTGGTCAGTGCTGAGTGCGTCGTCGCGTGCTAATGCTTGCTTGCTCTGTTTGCTGCCCAGATATTTTCCCACTACCTCGCTCCTGATCGCGTCGCCAGCGGTCTCAGGTGGTGAGATGGGCATCAACAGCTGGTCGCGAGTCAGGTAGGACAGAGTTAGACAGGGTGACAGAAGAGCGAGTCGGCTAGGGAGAGAGGTGCTCGCTCGCAGCCGGGTCCTTGTAAGTTGTGACGGGGGGAATGGGGGAAGAATGGAGCTTGGAGCCTTGGAGCCTTGAAGCCTTGGAGCCCGGGGGGGTCGCACGGAGGCTCTTTGCGAGTTGGCGAGAGAGTGATGTGCTGCTGACTGACACCTTCATGCCGTTCTTTGCAATGGCAGACTGGACTCGACGAAATCCCGCCTGCAGCTGCGTGCGCGACTTGCCTGGCTTGCCTGACTTGCCTGGGCGCACCTTGCTCACCAACAAGTCAGCCAGTAGGAAGTACGGACGGTGAATTGTCGGACGAGGGACAACGACGGTCGAAGGGTGGACTGCATGAAGGTGACAGGGCCCCGGGCGCTTAATGGCAGTGGATCGCTTCAACCGACGAGTCACAGAAGACCTTCTCCATCACCTACTCCGGACCCCGGTCGCGGAGTTCTTGGGAGGTTCAGGACAGAACGCCGCGGCATACATCAACCGTCACCCGTCCCGAAGACGACACTATTACTTTACCGGTCCGAAAGGCAACGCAACGAGCCTGACAGATAGACGCAGGAGGACAGTGGAGCAGAGATCGTGTTTGAACTTTGCAGCCAACACGATGGAGACATCAATGATGCCACAATAGGGCCATCATCATGAACAGACGTTTCCCAAATGTGTGGGGGGAGTGGAAGTGGAAAAAGCAACGAACTCCCTCCTGATAAATAAGCCTCACATCATGCTCGGTAGATACCGTGAATGAGAAGCAAGCCTTGCACGCCACCACCAAGGCCGGGAGGGGGGTTCATGCCGATGAGCTGTCTTCTGTCAGCTAAAAGTACCTACCTACTCGTTGGATCGAACGGAGTACGGGGTACGAGGCGTCGGAAGGCAATATCTGGCTGGACCATACCTATGGTAAAGATGTCCTACTGGTGTTGTTGTAGACAGCCGTCGGTGGAATTACCCGATGGAGGAGGCAACAGAGTACGGTACACACACAGGAACAGCCGACGTCGCCCACGCCCAGCACGCCCAGCACGCCCAGCACGCAAGCACGGCTGGCCACGCTTCTGGCGGTGGGCAAAGGTGGGCGAGGTGTGGGCTGCAGTTTCGGACGACTTTGAATCTGGTCCAGTCAATCGACTCCATGCTTAACAATGGCAGCGATCACGTTCCCGAAGATCTGGTCCCGCGTCTTTTCTTAGCACCAGCCTGGCCGTCTCGTGTGGGGCTTTATTGGAGGGGGGAACGAAGAGTGGAAGAAGAAGCGAAGACGGACAAGAGCACAGACGGCAGAACAGCCAGCAAGCAAGCAAACCACTGTAGTAGACTGTAATAAGTACCTAGGTAGGTAGTACCGGCTGTTTCCATCCCGCCGTGTCCTGGGCCTTCGTGTGGCTGGCGGGTTGGCGGGTTGGCGGGATGGATGGATGGCGGGCAAGTGTCGGACAGAGTGCACACTCCCAGGCACCGCGCCGAATTGTTTGCACTGGTCAAAAAAGATGATGAATGGTGACCTAGAGATGCGTTGGTGGTGCGCCCCGAGTGGGAGGCACGCTAAGCAGCAGACCCAGGACGGCCCGGGATGACCTGGCCTGTCCACTGACCAGTAGGATCACTCGAGGCATCCAAGCTTTGCCGTTCTCTGGGGTGTTGCGGCCTTAAGGGAGGGCCTCTGCCGACTGACGTGTCCGGCAAGGCCAGTCGACTGGAGGCAGTCAAGGGCTGCTAGCTAGAAAGATTGCGCGATCCATCCACCGTGATCCTGATCCTAATCCTGATCGTGGCCGTTCACCTTTATAAAGTACCTAAGTTACTTCATTCAAATCCCGCCTGGTCGTCGCAGTGGGGGCGCTTTTCCAGAACGTGTTAATGATCCTTCTGCATGTGATGCAGCAGAACTTGGCCTGCCTACTAAAGTACCTAAGTACCTAGGCGCTGTGATACCAATTCCCCGGCCGTGCTTGCCTCCCTGCTGCATTTCAGCTATTGCCCGAACGAGCGACGAGGGCCCAAAATGGCCCGACTTGCCCGACTGCCTTTGCTGGGAACATGATCCTGCTGCAACAGTATCCAACCGCATGTTGTAGTAAGGTATAGAGTAAACCGAACATCGTGAAGCAGCGACGTTGATCCATCGATTTTATCAATTCGACGGCGCACCTTCGGTTTTCACGTCCCAGAGATCCCCACTCAGGTACTGTCGCTGTCGTTCGCTAATTCAATATCCTACTTTCTCCCCGAATCTTTGAACCTTCCAAGTTTGCTGTTCCTGCTGCTGCGCCACTGCCCTCATCACCATCAGGCGGGACGACCACCACGAGCACGACCTCATCCAGCGCCATCACCACCAGCGCCACTACCACCTCGGCCTCGCCCCCGTCCTCGTCCTCGTCCTCCTTCTCGTCCGCCTCTTGCTTTTCCTCGCGGCCACCCGCGCGCCCACCGTCTCTTGAGTGTTGGGTCTCCTCGGGGTAGACGCGGTGGGCTAGGCCCTGGCCTTGGTGGGGGATAGCGGTGAACATCCAGATTCACCGTCGGGATATTGAATTCGCGTGTCACCACTTTGTATGGTGGCTGTACGTCCTCGAACGCCTTTAACCGCCGCGAATCCGTTTCCACTAAAATAGCCACAATCAGTAAGCATGACTCCAAGGAAGCTTGGAAACGAAAGGGATATTCGAGCCACGACGTTTGGGTACCCGGGGCCTACTCACTTCTCACTTGACCTGGACATTTGTGCTCCTCATCCTTGGGCCCCTTCTTCTTGGGGCCCACCGCTCGCTTTTTGTTTCCCTTATTCCCCCCTTCCTCGTTGTTTTCGTCGTGTCCATCCTCATCCTGACCACCGTTGCCATCCCCGCCACCATCAGGTTTACCAGCGCCGCGAGCACCACGTCTTTCACGCATGTCATAACGCGGGGTCGGCGGGGGCGAATCAGGCTTTCTCAAATCATTGCCGTATTGCACTTCGTATTCCCAAGGCATCAACCGCTCTGGTTTAGTCCATGAAACATCGAGATTGCGGTACCACTCGTTAGGAATGGGATTGCCTGGGTTGCGGTACGCCAGAACTCTTTCACGTGCCGTTTGTAACACCAGAGTAGGGCCAGCCAAATCCTCTACAGAGGCTATAAGGTCATAGGTAATTGACCATTGGTTGATCGTTATCTTCCAGGATTGGGTTGTTGTATGCATCCACAGCCGCGTCATACCCTTCAGATATCTTTTTTTTAAAGTATGGCCACTCGAGTTGTTGTACTACAGCGATGAGTTCGTTCGAATATGGCGTCTGATTTGGGCTCCGGGCCTCATTCGCTTTTGACACCTGAATCAAATGAGAATCCTCGTATTGCTTATTAGGCATGTGCGTCATGCACATGGCGCGATAAGTTTTCCGAAATCTACGATCTCGTCCTGTGTATGGGCATAACTCTCCGATCCATAACTAGTCATACCAAGATCGCCTAGTATTATGTCAGGAAACGCGTTTGCTTCTAAACCACTGTTGTTACCCAGTCAGTAATCCTCCCTGAAAAGCCGTCTGAAGCACACAAGAACGAACAACTGGGGAATAATGATGAAACTGGCCATGGAGTTTCAAATCACCCGGCCGGGACATCATCAGAATTACGATGAGGATAGTTGATGTAGATGTTCTTTGCAAACACATCGCCGTGAAATATCCCTGCAAGCTTCAGCGTTAGCAAAGCTTGGCATATTGTCCTGCGATGGGGGTGAAATTATAAGAGCGATCGTGTTCGTGTCTAGGACCGCTGGCAAGAACCTCTGGTCCAATGAAGCAGAACCGGTCAATCTTACGTTCCCAGTTTCCGACATGATCTTGTTCGGTTCCAGGTAGGACGCCGCATCGGAGTAATACAGAGATTCGATGAGCCTCGCCAACACGTGCCGAATAAATGATTCGGGGATCCGCCGCAACTTCTTGTTATATGTTCCTATGAGTTGTTCGAGCGTTCCGCCATTGCAATACCTATAGTATCCAACATATATTGATTAGGCCCCATCCCTTCCATATGAATCCTTGGAGACACTGACCTGAAGTACATGGAATAGGTATCAATGCCACGATCATCCCAAACCCGCTTCCATAGGACCAGCTCCTGGAAGTAACTTCGGGCAACGCCTCCTATGTTGACTGGCGAGGGAAGCTGCTGAGTAGCGGCCGGCGTCGTTGAGAAGCGGATCACGGCAGGTCTTGGTTCCTCCCCACTGGATTCATCCCTGAGGATCTTGTTGACATACGAATCCCCCGTCCTCACCGACTGCACAAGGAAAACATTATCCAAGAAGCTCTGAATGAAGATGAAACCATCCCCCTGCATGTCATCGTCAGGCAACCATTGGTATTCGCCTGAAGGTTCCTGGCGGGCTTTCTCCACGGAATAAGGATTCCATAGTATCTATACGGGCGTGTCTGTGGTACTGACATCTTACGGTTGGAGATCGTTGGTCGCACGAGAACACCGTCCGAGTCACAGTCATGCGGCACAATCCGCCAGAGCATGCCTCTCTTGAAGCACCAAGACAATAATGTACAAAGGCGATTTGCAGAGCTGCTTGCAGAGAATCCCGTTGCCGCTTATGTGCGCGTTCTTTGTCATCGGCTCTGAGGGATACTGGCGACACACATTAGCCCATCCTCAACAACACAACAGGCTTACCGTGAACAAAGACGACCTGGAAGTTCGACACAGCGAGACCGTCGAGGCTTTCGGTGGCTTTCGTTAGAATCAACAGAGCAATGATGATGGCGGCGAGGAAGGAGAGATCATGCAATGGGATTTTCTGTCACATTGATCAGCGTGGCCGTTCCAAGCTCGCCCCTGTAAGACGTGTCCAGCCGCGTAGGCTGGTCATTTCCCGAAGGTGTGCTTCCGAGAAAAACGCCATTATGGCACCCGATAATCCAGCAGGCAAATGAGTTATCACTGGAATGGCAGGTAAAAGCAAGAGGTGGGCAAGGAACGGGTATCAATTGGAAAACCGGCATTGCGAACCGAGGCAGAACCTTTGGGTGTTGCGAAGTAATCCGCTGCTTGTGTTATATCAGAAACAACATAGCAGATACCCATACCAGCGTATGTGTGCGCAGTACCTTGGGTCTCGACCCGGGCCGGGTCACTCGGCCCAGTCCGTCGGCCTTTACCACGGAGCAGATATATTCTGCAGCAAAGTATTTCTGCAGGAAGTACCGTGTATCGCACCCCTATCGCGTAGGACGGTTAATGCACCGCCTCAGCCAGAACGCCAACCCAAATACGCTCGATCCAACGCCTTGTAATGCGACAGCGCGAAGCTGATGTGATGAATCTGACCCTCGCTGTTGCTCGTGATCAATCTTTGCCCAGCTGCAACTTCTTGTCGTTTCGTCCATCGGGGGTGTACCTAGAAGAGACGGTCAGCCGGCTTTCTACTTCATGGATCCAATCGGTCGAAGCAGGGTTCGGGGAAGCTTACTTCAGGAGCTTCTCGATAAGGTCGACATGGGTCATGATCATGCGACGGCAGCAGTATCTCTTCAGGCCCAACTGATCCATGGCCGGACTGCAAAGCGGTTAGCGGTTTCTGCGTCACGCCGGCACACACGGTAAAGCGGCCTACCCATCGTCCATACCCTCATCGAGAAGGAGCAAGTACCGCTCCCAGAGGTCACCAGTGACCTTGTCGCTGAGTTAGCAGATAGATTCAACAAGCTCCTGAGCTGCGACTGCACCCACCTTCCCGCAGGAGAAGCATCGAATGGGAATGATCATGGTGACGACGATCCAGAGAGTATGCTGCGGTATTCGGCCGAACAGTTTCGTGTAGGGGCCGGTGGATGGTGTGGGCGGTGTCGTGATGGTGAGGATGGAAAGGATGCAGGTGGTTAAGGTAGGTGACGAAAACGCGAGACTGGACTTCGAACCTTTGGCAGCGCGACAATGGAAATTTCAGGCCGCTGCAGCACAGTGATCCACATCGATTGCTGGTGCTTGTCCTTATCAACCCTATCGCCCGGTTCTTCCTCTGCCACCCACGACTTATCGATTAGCAACTATCGCTTATCGTTCAGCGGCCCCGCAGAAAACTTATTGGCACTACCTTACCTCCTGCGCGCTGCCTCCAACCGGCCGAAGTTTTCTGCCTTGCCTTAGGACAGCTGCATACTGCGACACTCGGCCTGCTGCCACGATGCCCTCAAGTATGGCCCCAGCTACACTCTCTGATGTAAGCACATGTCTCACGATCACTGCTTCTTCCTTCACTATATTCCCGGCTAATTTTGCTGCCTGCGCCAGATCAATGCGCAGAAGCGCAAACGAGATGTCGACGAAAATGGCAGACGAAAGCGAACGAAGCGCAACCGCGCAACAACGAAGACCGACCTCGCCAAGGAAATAGACGACCTCCGCAACTCTCCCGAAGCACCCTCAAGCCCGAACAGTGTGCCCCCCGAAGTCAAGGGCCAAAATGAAACAATGGCATTAGACATTGGCAGCGCAGAAGCACCAGTTTCCCACCATGAAGGTCTGCCTCGCCGCTCAAAAGGAGGCAAACGCTCCAAGAAACATCTTTCGGGGACTTCCCCAAATACATGGACAGTCTCGCAACCCATGGGTGGCAGAATCTTGAATATTGATCCCATATTGACGCCTGACGAGCGGTAGGTTTCAATAATTCCAAGTCGAATCTGCGCCGTCCGGGATAAGGGCTAATCTTATTCCTCTTAGCTATCTGATCCTGCCGTATACCCTTTCTCTCCAAGTGTATTCGGCTTCGGATTCGCTGTTGCACCGCAAGATCGAGTTGACTTTTCCATCCGATCGTAAAGATTGGGATCAGATCGTGTCAGTACGGCAGTCCGCAACGAACCCTTCTACCGTATGGGTCGCCTCAGCTGCTGGGCTTGTATGGCAGATTGATTGGAGAAGTGGCCGGGGATCCGAATACCCCATCCAACTTGACTGTGAGCTCCTGCGTGATCTGAACAGCGAGACTATAAGCAATGGCCAGCACCAACAAGAAATACTGCTCTGTTCGGCCCAGAAGGGCAGAAAATGGCACATCTTCGCTTTGGAAATCCGAGGGCACGCGGTGGTGGCATCGAGGAGTGTCTTCTCTCATCCTGCAGTCATCGCAAATGTGCTCTCGGTGCGATCAGGACAGACCTTGGTTGCCTCCACAGAACGAACTGTTCTTGTGGGATCTTTACGATCCGAGAGCGTCTCTTCGGTCACTGACCTTGATTATGAGTTCTTTACCTTCAATACCAGCGATGAGATCACTTGTATCGATTTACAAGTCACGGAGCGCATACACCTCAACCGCAAGTCCCAACGGCAGTCTGGCAACACGCCAGTGGTCAACATTGTCGTTGGCACTGCTAGAGGCGGTATTTTTCTCTACGATGATCTGCTCCCCCAGCTGCGGCATCTCCTAAGCCCCAAGAGACAAAACTCGTCACTGCAGCCACGGAAGCACCACTGGCACCGGAAAGCGGTTCACGCTGTTAAATGGTCACGCGATGGTAAGCAATGCTCCTCTGATGTATGACTCGGTGCTGAAGATCTTGCCAGGAAACTATGTCATTTCTGGTGGATCCGAGACAACCTTGGTGCTCTACCAACTGGACACGCAGAAAATGGATTTCTTGCCTCATCTTTCGGCCACAATCGAGAATATCGTTATCTCGGCGCGTGGTTCGGCATACGTACTACACCTCAACGACAACTCTGCTATGGTTCTCTCTACCAATGATATGCAGCCGACTGCGTACATCTCTGGCATTCAGACCCCGCTCTCGCCTGTGCCTTTCTCGAAAGACGACCTGGTTAGGCGCATTGGGCAATACGCCCCCCACCGCTTAGCACGAACTCCTGCCGTGATGAGCCCATCCGACCCATCGCAGATTCTCTTTTGTGTTGGGAACGCACAGCAGACCAGCTATTCGGGGAGCGGCGCGTCAACACCTCTCGTCCAAACGGTGGATCTTGCTACCATGCAGAGTATCTCCAAACAAGCCCTTACTAGGACCAATCCCACCGATGTCAATATTACCGCAAAAGGTTACGCTATAACGGAACCTCGCGTTACCAGCGTCGCGTATTCTCACGACGGTCGCTGGCTGGCCACAGTTGACGAGTGGCAGCCGCCTTCAAGAGACGTGGAACCCCTGGAGGGGTCGTCTTCGGACCGGCGAGAAGTCTATTTGAAGTTCTGGGCCGTCTCTTCCGGCCAAGAAGCCATTACTGACAAGACATCGGATTCAAAGTCCAGCCAATCTAAAGCAGCGGCACGGAATCTTGAGCTCATATCTCGCATTAATGCCCCTCATCAGACTGGTCAAGTCGAATCTGTTCACGACGTCGCTGCCGATCCTCGGACCAAGCGCTTTGCCACCGTTGGCGGTGACGGAGTTGTCCGGTTCTGGCAACCCACTATAAGACAACGAGACGGTGTACTCGTCAAAGGCAAAAATGGACGCCATTTACATAGCTGGACCTGCACCCGGAGCGTCTACCTGCACGGCAACGATTTCGCCGGTGATCTAGAAGCTGCGGCTAGTCCGGTCCGTGGGTCTGGAGCCGTGTCGTTTTCTGATGATGGGTCGACATTGGCTTGTGCTATTGTCCATGAACACGGTTCCGCGGTATACGTTATCGACACAGAGTCGGGCAAAATCCGCAATTCAATTAGCGGCATCGTTAGCGGGGATGTCCAAGGTATCGAGGTTCTCTCTTCACACCTGGTTGTCCTCTCCGATTCACTGATGGTGTACGACCTGGTTTTTGACGAGCTCCGCTATGGCGTCCGACTCAGGACGAATGACGAGACTCACGGGCCCGGCGCCTCCATTCTAGCTCATTTGGCAGCTGATCATCGCGCTTCTCGGTTCGCTGTAGCTGTGACGCGAAATAAGCCTGATGCAGGCCGCGCCCGCTCCGAAATTGCCGTGTTCAACATTGATCGCTGTGAGCCCGAGCTCGTCAAGAAGTTCCCATGTCCTATCACATCGTTGGTCCACGCAACGGGCTCTAGTGGATTTCTGGTTCTGGACTCAGCCGCTCAGCTCTGGTCCATCAGCGAAAGCATGGACACCAACTCCATGGCTTTCGGTCAACCCTTAGTCGAGTTGAATCTTGATGGCGATGGCGCATTGCAAACTACCGCTGAGCAAGTTCCTGTTGCAATTCTCGCGGGGGATGCTGAAGAATCCGACGACGAAGGTGGGATGGAACTTGATGCGCCGGAGGACACGGTCGATGGCATCTTCCCAGCCGTTCTTGCGCCGCAAAAACTTACCGAACTATTTGATGCGGCTCCGTCTTTTGCCATGCCCCCTATCGAGGATATGTTCTACCAGGTCACGCAGCTTTTGTCCAGCAACTCAAGTGTTCCTGTAGCCTGAGGAGCAAGCTCTTCATCCTGTTCCCCAGCCTGTATATACCCAAACGAGATATCATGATGTTTACTTCCGTGTTATGGCCAGGACGGCGATCAGCTATTTCCAATTGATGCAGAAGTACACCCAATCCTGACCGAATGATTATTCATGGAGGTTCAGCGCACTACGTGTGAGGCAATATTTACCGTTTATAAGTGTTCCTTGCCGCATGGGACGTCACTCCCAGAGAACGACAATGCTGGGTTATTCCGGCAGAGCCCAATGCCCCGGTCGGATGGTAGCTTGAGCCAACGCAGTGACTTTGCCCTCCACCACCCCGAATCACTGCAGATCGCCTTCACTTCTCTTGCTCCTGGGCACTGTTTGGTCGCTGTACTACTTTGGTTTGTTCCAACCCACTGGCGTTTACACGGGAACTCCTACGGGAGGAGGTTGATGCCCGACGATGCCATCGTTTCTCAAAGGAATGCAAAGCAAAATAACAACCCAACAAGCGGCTGAAACCTTCATCGCAATGCCCCAGAAAGACAAGAGTGCAATTGGCGACTTGCGTTGAGTTACCCCAGACGCAAAACACCACTTGCCTAACTACCTACCTTAGTCCTGAGGCTACCACACCTGCTCGATAGGTAGGCACGCACGTTTTCTGCCGCGACAATCGAACATGGGCTCTTCTGCCCCCATCGTCGGCCTGGTGTGCCCTCGCGAACTCTGCTGTGGACCCCTGAATCTTCGACTCCATGGTCTCTACTAGCTGTCGAACCATCGACGCCCTATCTTCCGACGTCTTGACGCCGGGTAGTGGAAGGAGTGATGGGATGTTCCTCCCGCTCCGCGAGAACGGCCCCATCTTCCTTGCGTATGCTTCCCGCGCTGCCGATAGCGCTGCGGGCTCACCCCTGTAGAAGCCGGTCCAGGGTCTCGAAGCCTGCTTGACGCGATACTTCGAACGGCAGCCCGCACATCGGATGGTTCGGGAGATTCTCGCCAGCATGGGGGTTGTCTATCACACTCTCAATCCCGAGAGATGCAAGGAGAGCTCCAACCAATCCGCATGTACATATAACTGCTGCGTACACAAGAATTCATTGTGGACAAAGAGACGTAAGAAGTGATAACCATTGAATTATAAACTATCACTCCCACCATAATTCCTGCGCAGTCTCACCAAACGGTTTTCAATTCAGCTCCCACTTATTCCAGATTAGATCCTAGTCAGATTATTCCTCAAGGACACACATTCCATGGCTACACTTACCTCAATGATTCCGGCCAGTATGATGCCAGAAGCCACCCCGGATGGCAAGCCCATGAGGGCTCCTTACTCATGATGTACCCTTCAACTCATGATAGATGAACTCAACATCGACCAGAGGACGTGAAGAGTTGACCAATCGGAACTTCAGTCCTTGTGACCCCTCAACGTAGCAGATCCCCACCTCGTTGTCAGTGGCAATGCTTTCAACTTCCACCGCCGTGCAGCCAGTAGGTTCCGGGAGCGCTTTCGTGATCACCAATCGCCCGGCAGCGACATCCGCGACATCGAAATGGAGTCGTACGGCATCGACACGTAGGTAAACAGAATCGGTATCCTTCTGGACGTCTTTGGTGAAAGGCAAGTTACCCAGTTGAAGGTACGTCGTGTCTCTGATCCTCGAGAAGTCGTCATCGTGACCGTGCTGTCCGTGCTGTCTGTGCTGATAGCTCTTTGGTGTTGAACACAATAACCAATTGCATTGACTAACTACTATTCCAAGGGTCCGCAGGAGGCCGGAAGGGTGACCAAAAAGCATATATCTTAGTGGCCAATATAACATACGTATCCTATCTCTTAGCAAAATAGCCAACAAACCTGGAAATCCAAACACGTAAGCGTTGTGGGGTTGAGGTTTGGCGAGAATGCCGCCCTATTCGTCGACACGTGGCTGTACTCGACGGGCTGACCCGAGTGCTCCCAGCTCTATGTCTAAGGGAAGGCGACGAGGTTTTCTGCAGAGAAAGGGTCGAAACCTTCGAAGTGGGGCTTGGAGCTGGGCAACCAAGAAGACGGGGCTGGGCCCGGCTCTCTCTGGTACCCGATTTCCCCTTTTTGCGTCCTTTCGCTGATTGTTGCCTAGGCTCGTGCCTCATGGTCTGTACCATTGAGCGGATAACCTTGGAGTAATGCTCAGCCTGCGCTTTAGTCATCCAATTGACATCTGGTAGTGTCCACCAGTGATGCAGTCGTCCATGGGTCGAAGATATCCGAAAATTTCCATCCTTCTTAATGAAGAGGTCGCATAGATAACATGCGGGGTGGCTACATCCGATCACCCTTGGAGGCGGCTCGACACGGTGCCTCTGATAATGGAGTACTTGCTGTGTCTCTGCGTGCACTAGACAGTTATTGTTGACTCCTGTAGCTTTGATCCGACCAGGTGCCGTGAGGAACTGAAGCTCTGGGTTGGTGAAGAGACTGCGATACTTCCTGCAGGTCCAGATCATGCGCTTGGCGATATAGAAGTACTTTGCAAGGTTATCAATCTCATTAAACCCTCCCAGAACAACATACTCTTTGGGGAAATGAAGAGACCGCAGATGATCCCGGAAGGGCCTCCCTCCTGACTCTGAAAGCTGAGCGCAGGTTTCAATGACCTTCCGGATTGGCTCATATCGGAATTGTGAGCCATTTTGCTCTTTGAGAGTCTGCAGATGACGAATGAGGCTTAACGATGCGATGCGCAGAGTCTGAAGTTCGGGTGATGGAGGAGTAGGGCAAGGGCACCTGCTCAGGAGCCCTTCTACTTGTTCCAGTAGTGACAAGCCATTCTTCAGGCGCTTCTCATGACGCCGTGATGGCCTCATGTGCCCACGTATTCGGTTCTCGCAGAGCTGTACTATCCGATCAAGCACCTTGCTTAGGGCATCTTCCCTCTCGGATTCTTCAGAAGCCGTTAGTCGTCGCCAGAACTGTCAGCTGTTGAAGCAACAACGTACCTCTGGTAGCATGGAGACGCAGGATGGACATAATCTCGCGAAGATGATCAACAGTATGATTTCGCGGGGTATGATTGCTCGTGAGTAGGAAAACCAGCCCCTCCGGTTTCTCCTGGGTCGACACAGCCGAGATATCTCCTACGCAATTGCGTGAGTGGCTTAAGTAGGCTACATCGTCCACAAGCTGGAGCTCATCTTGGTAGGTCAATTGGTGACCATCTGAGTTAGAGCAAACGGACGTCTTGTAGTCGTGTGGTATCGATTTGTCAAGAATGACGCGATGCAACCTGTTGACTTCGCAGTGGAACTCCTCTTTCAGGGCATTGGACCAAATATTTCCAGTCCTACCCATATTGGCTTTATTTCGAATGACCTGGAGTAGAAGAACAACTTCAATCATGATTGTTTCCAAATAATGTTTCAAATTCTGACCTTAGGCTATGGGTATAAGGACTCACTCGGCTCACGAACTTGTCAGAAAAGAAGCAACGCCATACGGCAACCTGCATGGCATGTCCCGCCAGCATGTGGTCTGCACCTTGTCGAGTATGGCCCTCTAGCAATCTTGAATGGGGTGCTTCCCGTCCCGCGAGGTACCCCTGAAGAGACTCCAAAAGAACAATCGCAGATGCGTCCCTCCGCACCAGAAGCAATATTGCAAACGGTTTTGGCGGGTATGTGTTGCTGACATGCTTCTCCATGGTTAGACCAAGTTTTGGCCCAATATTATTGGGACAGCACAATGGGATTAAACAGACATGAAGTGTCCTGCTGAAAACGGCGTTATTCAGATGGAAATAAGTACGTAGGTACTCATTGCAGAGGAAGTGGCCATTCCAGAGTCCAGAGTGGCTGCATCAATTGGGAAGGCTGCAATGGCTGATTGGCTGCATGCCTCCATGTCCCGTCACTCGTAAGTACTTACTTAGGTGCCTTGCCCTTGCCGCCTTCATACCACACAAGCAGATCAACCTCGCCCCCTCCACAACAGTGATATATTTTTTCATGAAGATACTGTTGGTGTTTTTAATGAGTTGACTCAGTTATCCGGTATCCTCTTTCCCAGCTGGGTTGCAACACCATGAGCGCACCGCAGATCCCCGGGTCCCCGGGCTCCAGTGCATCCCCTCACGATGCAGAAGAGGAAAAGGCAGGGCAAGCCCAGAAAGAGCACGAGTCCATAGCACCGTCGCCGGAAGCTACCCAGCCCACCCGCTCGGAACAGACGACCGCTACCGAATTCCCGCACTCGGTCTTCTCGCGCGGCACCGTCTTCTACCTGACCTACCTGCTGGGGTACCTGGCGCTGGCCTCGTCGCTGACGGCGACCATCTACTTCCCGCTGATCGACCTGCTGGCGGCGGACTACGGCGTCTCGGTGCAGGCGATCAACCTGACCATCACGCTGTACGTGGTGGTGCAGGGGCTGGCGCCGTCCTTCCTGTCGCCGCTGTCGGACATGCTGGGGCGCCGGCCCGTCTTCCTCGCCACCTTCGCCCTGTACCTGCTGGCGGGCGCGGGGCTGGCCGCCAACACCCGCAGCTACGCCGCCCTGCTGCTGCTGCGCGCCCTGCAGAGCGCCGGCGGCTCCGCCGTCCTCAGCCTCGCCTACGCCGTCGTCGCCGACCTCGTGCCCCCCGCCCGCCGCGGCGCCGTCCTCGGCCCCATGATGGCCGCCACCAACCTCGGGCCCTGCGTCGGCCCCGTCCTCGGCGGCGGCGCCATCCGCGCCACCCGCAACCCCCGCTGGTGCTTCGTCGCCCTCGTCGCCTTCGGCGCGTCCGCCCTCCTGCTCATCGGCTGGACCCTGCCCGAGACCGGCCGCAGCGTCGTCGGCAACGGCGCCGTCGAGCCCAGGGGCGTGTGGGTCACGTGGTGGCGCGGCTTGAAGAAGGCCTCGGCACGACACGGGGGAAAGAGGCATAAGGAGGAGCACGAACACGAGCCCGCAACCGGCGATGCAGAGAAGGCGATCCCTCCCGAGACCACGACGGCAACCACTACAACCAAAGCAGGTGATACCACCCCATCCCCTACCCTCCCCCCGGATCCCAACGCAGGCAAAACCGGCCGCGGGCGCCTCTCGCTCCCGAACCCGCTGCCCTCCGTGCGCATCCTCTTCCACCCGGACGCGGCGCTGAGCCTGTGGCTGTGCGCGGCGCCGTACACGGTGTGGTACTGCATCCAGACGTCCTTGACGCCGATCTACGGGGGCGGGGGGTACGGGTTCGACGCGCTGGGCGTGGGGCTGTGCTTCCTGGCGGGGGGCGGGGGGGTGATCGCCGGCGGCTTCGTGGCGGGCCGCTTCATGGACTGGAGCTTCCGGCGCACGACGGCCCGGCGGCGCGCCGCCGGACACCCCGACGACGCGGCGACGACGACGACCAGGGGAAGCGTAGACATCGCCGGGTTCCCGATCGAGGAGGCGCGCTCCGCCCTCAGCGTCCCCGTGCTCGCCGCCGGCATGCTGGTGGTCGCGGGCTACGGCTGGGCGGTGCAGCGGCGCGCGCACCCCGCGCTGCCGCTGGGGCTGCAGGCGCTCGTCGGCGCCAAGTGCACCGTCGTCCACCAGGTCTACAGCGCGCTGGTCGTGGACGTCTTCCCGGAGCGCCCCGCCACCGCCGGCGCCAGCAACAACATCTGCCGGTGTGCGCTGTCGGCCGCGGCGGTGGCCGTCCTGCAGCCCGCCGTCGCCGCTGTCGGGTACGGCTGGTGGTTCACGCTGCTGGCGCTGGTGGAGGGCCTGGGGGGTATCGCCGCGGTCTACGCGCTGAGGAGGTGGGGCTGGGACTGGCGCAGGAAGAGGCTTGCCGCCGGTGCTGGTCAGACGTAATGTAACTAGGTTACGAAGTTTCAGGGTGGAAAGCTGGACTCGTCACGTCGGACGTGGTGGCTATGCGCTAGAGCAGGCAAGTCACCGTAGACAGGGTGCCTGAGTAGCAGGCTTCGTCATGGAGAGGCGAGACGATGTAGAGGGAGTTTAAAGGAACGCAAGGTTTCGCGACTTGAATTTAGATCTACGCCTAGCTATCTCGGTACTGATTCCTTTCGCCTTCTTCCCAGTTGTAGGTTACAAGAGGCTGCTCTTGCTGACTTCCACCTGCTGTACAGGCAGAGTCGGTTGATCACCGTCGACAGCGATGGGATGGTGTGGCTTCACGCCTGAATCCATTTCAGGTAGCGTTTGCTGATGCCCGAAAGCTGCCGCATTCGCGTTCTTCAGCTTCTCGACCGCGTATCCTTCATAGCCGTCCGGATACTTGTCTACAAGCTTGCGCATGTCCTCTCGGACGCTGGTGGCAGGTCAGTCTGGGTCAGACTCGTACGTAGATACAACTTACATGTTTCGGAACCTGGTGTTTCCGAGGTAGAGCGACGAGGCGTGCAGGTTGAATCTCCTGTAGCCAGGTTAGCTTAAGGTATCGTCAAGGGCTCTGCTAGAAGTCTGTCCACCGTACATAGAATACAACAGGACGCGGTCCTCGAAGTCCTCGGCCGGCTCCGAAATGGGGAAGTGTCGGGTATACTCCTTGATGTAAGAGCCACTCATCTTGTGCCTACGAGGCTGCCACGGTCCGAGCTCATCTGGGATAGTGTCAGTAAAGACTGGCGTCGCACTTGGCCCGGTATCTACCCACACTCATTGTGAGCCCAGAGGCTGGTCGCGTCGAAGACCACCGGTCGGTTGGTGTTGACGTCGACGGAACAATTGCCGTCCCACATGTCCCCGTGAACCAGTCGAGGTTTGATCCTATTGGGCCCCGTCTCCAGTGGTCGAATGAGGCGAGGGATCACCTTCTCGATGATGCCTTGCCTGAGAGTAGCCATGTCTTCATCGTGTCCATGGGTGTTCTCTTCGTTGTCGAAGGACCGCTGAAGTCCCGAAGTGAAGGACTCTTCCCAGGTGTTGGTGAGAGGGAAGAACTGGGGAAGTCGTCCGCCGTATACTTCGTACGGGAAGCCAAACTTGCCCTTGCTCGACACGCCTCGGCGGTGCAGCTCGGCTACCATGGCAGGGAAATCGTCGATGTCGGGTATGTCGTCGGTGAGCTCATGGAAGGCACACAGGAAGAAGTGCACGTCGTCCATCTTCTCATAGGTGCCGTATCCGTAGGGCCTTGCCACCATTTCGGGCATGACATCCCACAGTGTCTTCATCGCGTGAAACTCGCCAAACACGAGGTCATGGCCCGTCTTGCCTTGATGGACCTTTTCCATCCACCAATGGTCAGTGATCACACCACACCCCCATGGCTGGCTGACTCGCCTTGATGCGAAACAACAACTTACCTTGATGAAGTACGAGGCATCCTCGCCATCAGCGTTCACGGTGTCGATCCTTGCCGTTCGTGCCCAGTAGGACGAGCCAGAAGGCTCAATTGCCAGGACTTGGGAGCCTTCGGGTAGTTCTTGCCAGGTTGATTAGGGTAAGTATAATAATAAGGTATTGGTCGCGTGCTATTTCGGTGAGCGGACTCACTGGCTTTGACGGCATCGTCGACGTAGGAAATGACGTTGGCTGGCACAGCGATTTCCTGGTTCCAGATGCTAGGATCGGTGCTGGGCGCCATGGTGAATCGATATCCAGAAGATACCGAGTCGTGGCCAGGACTGTATTGTGCAGGGCCAGAGTGAGGCGAAGGGGGCGGAGGCGGTAGCGGAGGCGGCGGGCTATTAAGTGCTGCCATCTGCCAGCAGCAATGCCCGTGGTGTTCACACTGCATGTGTGTGGCTTGCCATACCCTTGCCTCTATGTTGCAGGCCTGTATCGCCCAGCCAGTATCACTACAGTCTCAGTGGCGCGTCGCCAGAGGGAAACGCGGCCATTGGTAGACGCATATGCAGCCATATATCACCGAGTGCTTCTACCTGCCTTAGCTGAAAAATACACATCCTAGACGCAGCCGTAAATCGCTTAGGGTGTTCTGACGGTCTACCGCTTGTTGATTACCCCTCTTATTAGTAGAGCCTCATCTACAATATGTTGGGGGCCGGTAATGAGCAGCCAAACCGGTCTTGAGTGCCCTGGATCATGGATGTAGAGAACGGGACACGGCGCCTGGGGAAAGGCCGACCGTTGCCTGGGGTCTTCAGCTCCCACCTGCCCTGACTGTCCATTCTCACCGTTCCCGTTCCCGTTCACCGTCAGGCAGCACACGCGATGCACAAGCCCGAAGAATAGAACTGTTTGCCAGACAGCATGACGCGTCAGTCATGGACTCATCCTCCGAGAAAAAGTCGCGTTCTATGACAGGAGTCACCTCACGCTCGACTCGAACCTTTCTAGGGAGATCTCTTACCCGACGCGACACCGCCGGCTCCATCAGCGATGAACAGGAGGGTCCCAAGGGCCCTATGGGATTGAGAACCGTCTACGAGCCCAGTGGCGATGCTCTGGCGGATCTCATCCTTGTTCATGGTTTGAATGGCGGTTCTCAAAGTACCTGGACCAAAGGCAATGAGAGCACTTTCTGGCCCCAGGAATGGCTGTCGCAAGATGACGCCTTCCGAGATGTTCAGATACACACATTCGGCTACATGTCTGGTATCAACAGGGAATCCATCCTGAATGTCCATGACTTCGCCGACGACCTCCTCAACCGCGTCTACAACTCACCCACAGTGGCTGCAAAAGGCCCGGCTCCTATAATATTCGTCGGACATAGCATGGGCGGTCTAGTCGTCAAGAAGGCCTTCATCTCCGCAAGTCAGATCCCGGAGTACCAGAGCTTGGCGAGGCGGGTGCGTGCCATGTTCTTCCTCGCGACACCCCACCAAGGAGCTGGCGTTGCCGAGCTTCTCAGTCGCGTGCTTGCTCTTGCGCCAGGGTCGCGGCCGTTCGTGAATGACCTGTCTCCTCAATCCGGTATGCTTCAGTCTATCAACGAAGAGTTCCCGAGATACAGCCAGGAACTACAGCTTTTCTCCTTCTACGAAACTCGGCCAATGTACTACGGCCTCGGGAAGGGCCTTATAGTGGAGAAGCCAAACGCGGTCATGAACTATACGAACGAACGACGAACGTATCTGGATGCCAATCATCGAGACGTTGCCCGCTTCTCCACCCCAGCCGAGCCGACGTACATCTCTGTCCGCAATGCGCTGGCAACGACCGTCGAAAGCCTACGAGCTTCGCTACACTCGAGCCGCCAAGACGTCGAACACCACGAAATGCAAGCCCTGAGCAAGTTTCTGGGGGTGTCCGCTGCTCCTGAGGATGATCTCATGACCAACGACTCGTTGAAGCTATCAGGATCCTGCCAATGGCTTACTCAGGGGGATTACTTTCAACAATGGCGTGATGCCATGATGTCCAAGACCCTGTGGCTGCGCGGACGTCCGGGTACCGGCAAGAGTGTCCTGGCCTCGCATGTGGTCAATCACTTACGAGCGTTGAGCCTCGACAGCTGCTATTTCTTCTTCGCGGAAAACGATAAAGGAAAAGACACGGTCAACGCTTTTCTGCGCTCTATGGCATGGCAGATGGCCGTCATACACCCGGAAATTTTCTCCCTTATCTCACAGGTCACGAACAACTGGAAGGACAATCCCATAGATAAGGTCGACCACTCTCCGGTCTGGCGCCGCATTTTCGCTGCCGGTATCCTTAAAGCTCGCCTAAAGAAACCTCAGTACTGGGTTATTGATGCTCTCGATGAATGCAGGAATGGCGCCGAGTTGATGAGCTTTCTGAGGAGAGCCCAAGAGATGTGGCCCCTGTGTGTGCTTGTGACATCCAGGACAGGTGTGGAAAGCTACATCACCAGTTCCAATCCCTCTATGGAGGTCATCTCCGAAACCATTCTGGAAGAAAACAAGTCGGATATTCGGGCATTCCTCAGCGCCAATCTGCAAAACCTACCCGGAGCTACGGTCAAAGCCCGGCAAAGCCTGGCAGATCGGATTCTTCGCAATTCCAGCGGCTGTTTCTTGTGGGTAAGCCTGGTGTTGAAGGAGCTGCGCCAGGTGCATACCAGTGCCGAGATATCCCAAGTCTTGGACAGCAATCCGTCTGACATGACTGCCCTCTACAGGCGAATAGTGGACGAGATGGCGCATGCTAAGTTCGGCAAAGACCTGGCCAAGGCTATTCTGAAATGGACAACCTGTGCCTTCAGACCTCTTTCGGTGGAGGAGATGCACTACGCAATTGAAAAGGACATCGAAGACTCAATCGACAGTGTGGGGAAGTCTATCAGTACTTGTTGCAGCAACCTCGTGTACATCGACAGGGCTAGGAAAGTCCAGCCAATCCACGCAACTGCCCGGGAGTTCTTGACGCGGAAAGACATCAGCTCCGAGTTCAGCATAGACAGGGCAGTGTCACATAAGCGACTAGCACTAGTATGCATCCAAGCATTGTGCGGTGGTCAGGGCGGCCCGCGAAGAGGATCGAGAACTCGCCGGTCTACTTTGAATGAGACTGCTACGCGGGTCGACTCGCCGCTACACGATTACGCCTCGACTTACCTTTTCCAGCATGTTCTTCAAGCTAGCTCAACCGACAATGAGATATTCGTCAAGCTCGCCGAGTTCCTTGGCTCTCACGAGGTACTCGCCTGGATAGAACGGCTCTCTGCCAACTCCGACCTCCAGCGCATATACCAAGCAGGCAAGAATTGCACGAACATGGTGCTTCGCCGTGTACAGCATTCGCCCCCTATTGGCATCCAGAAGCAGGTGGCGATGGTAGAGAGGTGGGGGACAGACCTATTAAGACTGGTCAACAAGTTTGGCAAACAGCTTAACCAGTGTCCCTCGTCAATTCATCATCTTATACCTCCATTCTGCCCTTCCGAGTCGGCACTGCGAAGGCAGTTCGTTAACCCCTATCGTGGTCTCACTGTACGTGGTCATGTCCCGAAGACCTGGGACGATTGCCTCTGTACGATCAATTATTCGCGAGCGTCCAAGCCTATGCAAGTAGCGACTACCGACAAACGCATAGCCTTGGCACTATCAAATGGGTAAGTATATATATCGTACGCTCGGGACTGTTGAGTCGGGCTCGCGGATGACAGAACCATGGTCGTCAGCTAACAACGTCCAGGAACGTCAGCGTATACGACAACGCAACATTACTCGAAACCCATTCCCTCTTACACGGAGAGCCCGTATGGAGTCTTGTCTTTGGGGAAACGCCGAACATATTGGCGACTGGCGGTGCCAAACATGTCCGGGTGTGGAACCTGGATACTAGCACGCAGACACTGAGCTTCAAAGTCGGTGCTGTGTGTATGGCGATGACATTCATGGAAAACGACGATCTGCTTGTGGTCGCTACTAAGAAGAGCCTCGTCTACTGGGACCTGGCTTCCAATGCAGACAGTAGCGAACCCATCGACTGGACGAGAGACTTGCGAGAAGGCGATCCTCAGTTGCAATTGAAGCGGCCTACACTCGCCGCCTTCAGCCTAGAGCAGGGCTTGCTCGCTATCGTCTATCGAGGGGAAGACATACTTCTCTGGGATTTAGCAGCGGACCAGATCGCCGATATGTACGAAAAAGACATAGGCTCGGACGGGTCCAGCGTACATAGGCCCAACGACGGCTCAACAACCGTATGGGCGATCGCTTTCAGCTCCACGGTGGACGTCAACCTTCTTGTCGCAGCATATGCGGACGGAGATGTGATGGTTTACGATACGGACCGGAGGACGAGTCGGGGTTGCCTTGACGGGGTGAATGCGCAAACCATAGCATGCTCACCTGATGGCCGCACGCTGGCTACTGCTGATTCGCATGGAAACATCAATTTATTCGACCTTAACACACTCAAGTTCATATACAGGATTCGCTTCGATACCGACGCCCTACGGACCAAGAAGCTGGCCTTCACCTCGGATAACCTGCGGCTCCTCGACATCCGGGGCCACCAGCTCAGGGTCTGGGACCCTACGGTTCTTCTACGACAAGAATTCGAAGATGAGAACAGCGATACAATTTCGTGCTCGACGATCCCCGTTGAGGTGGATTATGCGACGTCGGAGGCCTGTCAAATCACTTCTATTGCTTGCCCGCGAAGCGCGTCTGTCGTGTTGGCCGGCAAAGAGGACGGGTCCGTACACGTCTACAATATCACAGGAGAGCCTCAAGGTCAGGAGCTATTCATTCAGACATCTAACTGTGCGATCACTTCTGTCTACTTCGACGAAGAACTCGGCTTGGTTAGCTGCTGTGATGTCGCGAGTAGAGTGACGAGCAGGCGGGTATTTACGACACCGGAAGGTACTTGGGCATCTGGGAACGTGGTTCTTGACCAAGGACACCAAGTACCCGTCACGCAGGTAATTGCCTCAGGGAAGTATCACCGCGTACTCATATCCACGGTCCGGCGCGACGAGTTTTGGCACGTCGACCCGTCCAGCCCGGAAAGGCAAATCACGCACCTAGAGGGGAGCCCCAGGCCAAGATGGCTAGCTTCACCCATGAACAGCGACGTCCTGTTACATTTCGAAGGAGATGCTGCTGTCTTCTACCGCTGGGAGGATCTCAGCAGAGTTCGGTCGGTCAATCTATCCTCCAACAGGAGCATACCCATCGCCGTCGAGTCGATTCTTCCCTTCCAACACCCCCAGTACTTCGCTACGGTCCAAATGGACCCGACCAGCGATGGAACCAGCAGCAGCAGTCTCTGCTACCACTTGTGGGACCTCCGAGATTTCATCTTCCAGCCTCCCACCTTCTCCAGCGCTTCGTCTACCCCGACGAGGCCCGAAGCCGCACCCGTGTCGCCGTCGCTGGACTTCGCGCACCTGGGGGTGAAAGTAGAATCCATCGTCGGGGTGGCAAACGAGCGGGCGGTGTTCCTGGGGGCGGACAACTGGGTGTGCTCGGCGGAGATCGGGATGCCTGCATCGCCGCGGCCTGTTGGCGCGGTGACCGAAGAGGACCTGAGCGACGACTCCGCCGCCGTGCGGCACTTCTTCATCCCGGACGAGTGGGCCGGCCTCCGCGTGCTGATCGAGGTGCGCCGGTCCGGCGAGATCGTCTTCGTCAAGCGCGCCGACCTCGCCGTCCTGCGCGGCGGCCTCGAGATCACCGACAAGGGCATCTTCAACAGCCGTCCGCGGGGGTCGGCCGCCCGCACCGCGCTGCTGCCGCGCCGGCCCGCGGCTGCGGAGCAAAGGCATATCTCGGTCTAGACGGACGTCCGCGGAATACTCGGCATAGCGGTGTACATATGTCGCATTGAAGAAGGGAATTGAAATTTAATAATTGGCAGATAAACATGAAGACGCCACTTTGCTAGTGGATCTCGCTGACAGGAGCGGTCCTCGGCCAACCTGATATGTAAAGGTCGGTAGGGGAAGGGCGTCTGACATCGTCAACTGTCGCGTAACGAGGTTTTATCGTTCACTCATTGGTAGCACCTGGGCTGGTGAACGTCGCCTTCTTCGAGCGCATTTACGTGTCAAAGATCAGGAGTTGATCCTCGGGAGAAACGGCACGTATGCATGTCATGTTAGTAGCATTGTGACCTTTTTTGATTATCACTACTTGCACAGTCAGCGCCTCGCCAGAGAATCTTGGAAAAGAGTAAAAGGAAGCGATTCTCATCTTCAATCAATACCCAAATTGTTATCCAATCCAGAGGTTGTATGCGACCTATCACTTGATCTGATATTCTTCCTTGACGATGTCGGCGGCCCTCTCTGCCACGGCGTAAACAGTCGACTGAAGATTTCCCGGAGGGAGCAAAGGCACGACACTCGCATCGACCACCCGGAGACCCTTGGTTCCGTAGACCGTCAGCTGGGTATCCACGACCCCGTCCATCTCCTCGGGGAGCATTGCACAGGTACCCGCCGGGTGCCACATGGAGATGGAGTGGTGGCTAATGTAGCGTTTCACATCCTCGAGGGTGTCCAGGCGGCATTCCGGGCGAGACAATCGCGGCGGGTGCTTCAGTACCCTGTTCATGGCCGGCAAGGCCGCGACAGTGCGGAGGTAGAGAACATGCTCCGCGAACACCTGCTCATCCATCGGCTCCGCCAAGTACCGGGGATCGATCACAGGCGCATCGGCAACATCGCCGGACTGGATGTGGACACTTCCCCGGGCGACGGGATGGCTCAGTATGGCGGCCAACGATACGTGCCTGCCCGGCAGGGGGGTCAAAGGCTCCCGGGTGGCGGGATCGACGGCTACGGGGTTTTGTCCGATGGCGGCGAGATAGGCAGCAGACGGCTGGTTCGGGTCAGTCAACGCATCCTTGGCCACCCGGGAATAGGCCTGTTCGCGTTTCTGGGCCCTGTCCGGGGAGCCATCTGCCGTAGTGGTACCTTGCCGAAGCAGCGCATCCAGGAGTTCCCGGCTGCTCGCGGTCATGCTGCTGCTGCTGGGTAGGGACATGTAGGCATATGTCAGGATGCCTGATGATGTGAGTAAGCCTGCGCGGCGGACGGTGAAGTCCTCCATGGCCTCTGCGATTGCCGCTGGCTCCTGTCTCAAGAGACTGTCGAGAGTCTCGATCTCGTCGGCTGCTTCGTAGCCAATGGCGCAGCATATGTGGTCTTGTAGATTCTCTCCCACGCCGGCAAGATGCTTGATGGTTCGGATACCAAGACTACCCAGTGTGGGTTCGTCGCCGATGCCAGACAGTTCGAGCAGTTTAGGCGTTTGTAGAGCACCGGCGGCCAAGATGACCTCTTTCTTGGCGAAGACGGTCTTCGTTTCGGTACCAAGGCGGTATTGTACCCCTATCGCCCGTGTCGAGCCGGGCTCAAAGATGACCTTCTCAACTTGAGCATTTGTCAGAATCTGTAGGTTCTGACGGTCCTTGTGAGGCTCGTAGTAGGCATTCGCGGCGTGACATCTGTTCCTTTCTTCTGGGTCTATGCTTGCAAGATTGCTGAAGGCTCCGACCCCGGATACGTTGCCCCATGGGCCGTCTGCATTGAGTCTTCCCATACCCTCGAAAGATTCAGCCCAAGCCTCGCGAAGCGGATGATCGGGGGCTCCAGGGAATGACAGCTTGATAGGCCCGCCTGGCAACTGTTGGTGCGGAGTCCACTTGTCGATAGCTAGGCTTCTCTTCAGCGCTTCGGCGACCACTGGCAAAGTGAAGGCTTTATTGTAGTACGGTTCCATGGACTTCCAATTCCAGCCAACGTTACCCAGCGAGTCCCAGGTGTCGATGATCTTCTGGGTGGGGGGAGCGAAAACATGAGCATTGATGACACTGGAGCCACCCAGAGCTTTGCCTTGGCTCAAGCTCATTAACCTGCCATCGAGCTTCGGCTGGCCTCGCCCGTCAGCAAGTCTTCGCACCCTGCATTGAACAGTCTCCCACCTGAGGCACGGTTAGAAATCCCCAGTCGGCGTCGGTTTTCTGTAAGGATGTGTAGAAAGCCGGCGTCTGGACACGGGGGTCGTTGCTGATGTCCGACCCGGCTTCCAGCACCAGGACACGCTGACCGCTGTCCTCCGAGATACGAGAGGCGACGACCAGAGCAGCCGTGCCGCCTCCCACGACGAGGAAATCGAAAGATTCCATAGTATCGGATCCTGCTTTTTGGGAAAGGCGAATCTGGTGGGAGGTGCATAACGAGGGGCCATTGCGCAGGGCACATGCCGTGAGTGCTGCATTTCCTTACACGGGTGTATCGGGTGGCTGCATTGCATATGGGGTCACTCCACCCATAAATACGGGCTTGCAGAAGGTACATCGGAGGCAAGGAGGTGCACCAACATGCATCGTGACGGGGCGTATGAAGTCGAATATCTGAGCCTGAGTCTCCGAATTGAGAATCCCGGCTGATCTTTAGTCAGCGTGGGAACGAGCACTCTAGGATTCATGTGGGTGATGTCGTGGCGCACATACCGGTACAGCCTGGATGCTGTTGGATTGGGCAGCACAGGATACAGACAGGTACTTGATACACTCCAAGAAAGGCTTCTTAGGAAGGACAAGGTCTTGATTCCTCAAGTCTGCGGTCGTCAACTGGAAGTGGTCCTTGTACCCGGGTCTGCTTCAAGTAAAAGGTGGTTTCTCGGAAAAGCGGACAGGTTGTTAGGTGTGTGTGGCACTCGTGGCTGGAAACATCGCCGCGGGAGCTTACTTTTGAGAGGCTCTCAAGTCTGAGAAACACCTTATCAAGCCAAAAGCTGGTGCGGGGTAAGTACTTTAGTTAGGTAAAGTAGTACCTACCTAGGTAGCTTGAACGAGAACGGGCAAACGGGGTTGCAGTTCGCCCCACGGCATCTCACCTGACCACAGATACCATAACTAGGCACATAGGAGACTCACTGCTGCCTTATGGTTCGAATGTAAATCGGATAACAGGTCGTCTGCGGTCCTACCTGAGCCAAGACGCCCGGCCTCTACTTTCAACGTTGTATTTGGTTTGATTCTGAATCTTTCTTGTGACCGTAGCCATGTCATTCACATCGATTCCGATGCTGGACCTCGCACTCGCGAGGGATCCGCAGACGAAGCCGCAATTCCTGGCCGATCTGCGACACGCGCTCATGGAAGTCGGGTTCCTGTATCTGAAAAATGTCGGGATTCCAGATGAGCTGTGGCAGCAAGTGGTATCCGAGGGCAAAGCCTTCTTCGACATACCGCGTGAGGAGAAGTCCGTTGTTCACCTCTCCACGCGCATAGTACAGGCAGAGCCGGCTAACCACTCGTGCAGGCTGAAGATAGAAATGAAGAACGCACCGTCGTTCTTGGGCTACTCACAGCTGTCGGCCGAGATAACGGCCGGGCAAGTCGATCATCGGGAACAGATTGACCTGTCGACGGAGCACAAAGTTCCGGGCTCGGACGAGCCGCGGTACGACAACATGCTGGCGCCGAACCAGTGGCCGTCACAGGCGGTGCTGCCGGACTTCCGGCGCGTCTACACGGACTACATGCGGCGCATGGGCGCGGTCGCCACCGAGTTCACGTCGCTGGTGGCCGAATCCATCGAACTGCCGGCCAATGCCTTCGACAGGTACTTCAACGAGGAGCAGCAGCACAAGCTCAAAATCGTCAAGTACCCGGATCTGGCCGAGCTGGGGCTCGAGGGCGAGGGCCAGGGGGTCGGCCCCCACAAGGACAGCATGCTGTCGAGCTTCCTGCTGCAGGCGAGCCGCCACCGCGGACTGCAGGTCCAAAACATGAAAGGAGCGTGGATCGACTGCCCGCCCGTCGACAAGACGCTGGTGGTGGCTATTGGGCAAGGGATCGAGGCGCTGACCCAGGGTGTCTGCGTCTCGACGACCCACCGAGTGCTTTCTCCTCGGGCGGGCCAAGGCGCGAGGTTTTCGATCCCTTTCTTCCAGGGAGTGCGCTACAGTACTACATTCGAGGAGCTGGAGTCGGTGGGCATCGGTACTGTGCCAGAAGCGGCAAAGGACCAACGGCGGAAGGTGGTGGAGGCCAACGGCGGTCGTCTTGATGATGTCGAGTTCACCTTCCGGAGCGGCGGGGCTGCGAAAACACTGGGCGAGGCAACGCTTCGGAACCGGGTGAAGTCGCACCCAGATGTCGGTGAGCGGTGGTACCCGGACATCCTTAGGGATATTCGGGAGCAGCAGGCCCGCGAAACGCAGGGCAAAGCGCGTGTCTCAGGTCCGTCGGCTGTCCCGGGCGATGCTGTAGACGTTAATCGAGCAGCGGTGAAAGCACGTTGATACTTAGGCAGGGCTGGGTGGGTGGGCAGTATGTTCAACAAGATCAGCACTCGTGTGTCAAATGGTAATAACAGTTTCGTCAGCCCATGAACTGCCAAGCCAACGCGTCCATCCCGCACCATATTGCGCCTTCGCTACCATACACTTCGCTCCGTCTCGGCCGCCGGGGAAGCGGACGAAGGGCCTATTTGGCTTCGTAGGTTGGGAAGCAGTCCGGCAGCGTCTTGCTGTGCTTGTTGACGGCGTGCTCGGTGAGCCTGTGCGCACGAGGCTGTCAGCCAAGGGCGCGCTCTGGTTTCTGATGGGTCGGGGGTTATTGGAGCTTACTGAGGTGCGCGCGTCGTCTTGAGGAATGTCGACTTGCAAATCTGGCACTGGATGTCCATGGCCTTGACGTTCTATAGTAGGTACGCAAGTCAGAACTGCGAACCGTCTGAAGTATACCCATGGCGCCGTGTTCGAGTCCAAAGTCAACGTACCGTCTTCAGCTGGGACTTTGCGACCTTGCTGTCTTTCGCGTTGCGCTCGCGCTTCTGCGCAGCCTTGGCTCCCTGGAAGAGTCGATCGCCGGTCAGCCTACCTAGCGACCGGAGTAGAGGCGAGAGGCGAGAAGCGGCCGCGGAAAATAGACTTACGTTACCCATCTTGGCAGTTGGTGGTCAGAAGCAGAAATATCGTTTCGGGCAAGGAGTTCGTGGGACTGCTGGTTCGTTCGGAAGGCGAATAGTGTCGGGAAGTCGGTCAGGTGTAGCGAAGAAGGGGAAATTTGCGGCATCTGCAGGACAGAAGCACACGCTGACACGAATCCCTTGGGCGGCTTAGACTCTGGAGGGACCCTGCGCGCGGCGCGGCCTGCGGCCCACTGCCTGCTATCGGGCGTCTCGGCGCTTAAGGCAAAATTTTGGGGAATTCTTAACCCCCGGCCGTTGGTGCATCTCTCCACAGCCCATTGTCTAGAACGCTTTCACGCCATCCAGGGTTCCACTTCTCCTACCTCCAGTCTCCCTCCGCTCGCTGGTGTGATCTGCTGCGTAACGTACCGAAGTATCTTAACTTAGCATCTTGCAGTTGGAAAATAGAATCAACTGAGCCAGCCAATCGGTATAACACCGCCGGCCACGGACATGCAACCTACAACCAACCCAACTCAGCCCAGCCCAACCCAACCGAGTCCACCAACCAACAACTAACCAACTAGAGGGAGCTTCGCAAGTCTTGCTGTAAAGTGTTGTGAGGTCCACTGCGGCTCTCCAGAATGGCGCACCATGTCCATCTCCCCGAAAGTATCTCCGGAAAGCAGTTCATGGGGCTACTGGCGCGATACGAGCCTCTCATCCAGTCTATACAGTCAAGTAAGAGTGGTGAGTCAAAATGTAACGCACATGTAATGCACCTTGGGGCTGATTGTCGTGAATACTTAGTCAAGCCCGGACAAAAAACATTGCTGGAACTGGACCGCTTCCGATATGACGATGCCCCTGCAAGATTTACATCCAATCCCCTCCAGGAGCCCATGACCCATGGAGACGTTCAGCTTCTGGTCGAATGGAAGCTGTGAGCATTGCCATCCCCTCCAAGTCTCGGAACACCTCTCCGACGCATGTGTCAACTGGCTTCCATTGCGTAACTGACCCTCATGCTAGTCGCCACGGGAAGTTTCGGCCGACACTCATGAAGCTTGTGAAAGAGAATGATGCGGCTATCGTCAAAGAGACTATCCAAAACGCCGTGTTGGCCTATCGGGACGGCCAGGATGCAAGCAAGACGCTTGGCCTTATCTCAAAGTTGAGGGGCATCGGACCTGCAACGGCATCTCTCTTGCTCTCCGTCCATGACCCCGAGCACACCATCTTTTTCTCCGATGAGGTTTTCTACTGGCTATGCTGCGACGGCCGAATTTCTCCTCTCGCGTACAATGCAAAGGAGTACCGACAGCTGGACGCTGCAGCTCAGCGTCTTGCCCAGAAACTCCAAGTCCGCGCTCTGGACATCGAGAAGGTGGCGTACGTTGTCATGAGAGAAGGCCCTTCTCAGCCCACATCTGTCGGTCGGGAGCCACAAGATATATCTCCTGCATCGAGCCGACGCGATCGGGCGGGTTCACCGGTGCCCGCAACCAAGAGGAAGAGAGCAGCGGCAGGAGGCACAACAACTGCAGACACGAATAACCAACCATCACTGCGGCGGTCCAAACGAGGAAAGGCCACCTAGTCTTACCGGGTTCTGTGAAGCTTGGCGGAGGATTAAGCCTCTCGCCGCAACGACACAACACGCGACGCGCAATATGGGAAGGGAATCCGGGATATTAAGCATAGTATTGAATGCAAGCTGCACCTGAAAGTCCCGGCTATCTCTGCAAGATGCAATTGCAGCAGGCTGGACGCGACGTCGGTGAAGGCCGGCTCCCCGTCGCCTTGAGGGGCTGGGGGGGATATCGATTGGGGGGAATTTTCCGACAGGCTGACTTATCGAGCGCTTCGGTCCAGCGGCCCGTCAGGGCGTCGCCCAAGAGCCGCCTCCAACAACCAATGACGGGCACTTCAACCTCACGACCGGGTCCCTGGCTTCCTGGCTGCGATTGAAGAGACATGCTATGCTCTCCTCGGAGTCCTGTGCCGACAATGAGGGCCCAGCGACGGAGTTCCCATAACACAACATCTGTTGGTTGCTTTTCCTACTGTCCTACTGCATTATGCTGTGCTTCTTAAAGAGGGGCGAGGCAGATCAGATTACTATCTCAACAGGCGACCCATATGCTGGCCTCTTCTCGACTAATTCACCAAATATGGCAAGTCTTGCTAAGTCCTGCAATGCCTCCGGGCAAGGGCCTATAAGACAAGAACTTGTCGCCTCAAGCAAGTCTGATATCCAAATCATCCAAACCTCCTCCCAAAGACCAGAGCTTCTCAGACACACTCGTTGACGGCGGCAATAGAATGCTTCCTATGAGGACTAGACTGCTTCCAAGACGCAAACCAGCACTACAAAGCCTACCCTTGAAACTATACCTCCCTTAAACGAAACCCTACGAGATGGACCCGCGCTTCCTCTCGCAGCTGGAGCCGGAGCCGATCGCGCTGCCCGCGCGGTTCGCCAAGATCAAGCGGGAGTTGATCGCGGGGAACGAGGAAGCGGTGACGGCCTCGTTCCACCGGCTGCTACGTGCGCTGCGCAAGGAAACCGCACGGCTCGCGGCCACCCCCGCGAGCGCCGACGTGATCCCCAGCATCGACTACCTGGACCTGGTACACGACGGGGCGGCGGCGGCGCCGTTCGTGGCGCGGCTGCGCGCCGCCGGCGCCGCCGTGGTCCGCCGCGTCGTCCCGCCCCCCGTCGCCCACGCCTGGGCCCACGAGACCCGCGACTACCTGGCCCACAACCCGGGCCTCTCGCGCGTGGCCGCGGGCGGCGGCGCCGACGCCGACGCCGATGCCGATCCCGCCCTCTGGGACCTCTACTGGAGCCCCGGCCAGGTCCGCGCCCGCGCCGACAGCCGCGTCCTCGACGCCCAGCGCTTCCTGATGACGGCGGCGTGGGGCGGCGCCGACGATGACGGGAGGAATACCGGTAGTAGCAGCAGCAGTGCGAACCTGAGCACGGCGCACCCGGTGGCGTACGCGGACCGAGTGCGGATCGGGCGGCGGCGGGGAAGCAGCTCCTCCTCCTCCTCCGAGACTACCTCGACCTCGACGTCCACCACCTCCTCCTCCTCCTCCTCCTCCTCCTCCTCCTGCGGCTCGGCCCACGTCGACGGCGGCAGCGTGGAGCGGTGGGAGACGGACGGGTACGGCGGGCGCGGGGCCGGGGCGCCGTACGCGGCGGTGTGGGCGGGCCGGTGGGAGGCGCTGGACCCGTGGGACGCGGGCGCGCGCCTGCGCGTCTCGGCCGACCTGTACCGCGGCGCCGGCGCCTGCAGCATGTTCCGCATGTTCCAGGGGGTGCTGGCGCTGGCGGACCTGCCGCCGGGCGCGCTGCGCCTCTGCCCGCTGCTGCGGCTCACCACCGCCTACCTGCTGCTGCGCCCGTTCTTCTCGCCCATCGTCGTCGCCACCAGCAGCAGCGCCTCGGCGTCCACCGCGAGGGGCGGGCCGTACTACTACTCCTCGCCCCCGCCGTCGCCCTGCGCGGAAGACGACGACGACGACGACGACGACGCCGATGCCGCAGACGACAGCGACGCCGCGGACGCCTTCCTGCGCCCCGAGAACTGGATCCTGACGCCGCCGACGCAGTCGTCGGTGCTCCACGGCGCCGTGCCGGGCTACGTGCAGGAGCTGAGCGCGGCGCTGCACCCGCACCTGGGGCTCGACCCGTCGTCGTCCTCGTCGTCGCTGGCCGAGCTCCCGCGCCTCGAGGCCGGCGACTACGTCGTCTGGCACCCGGACGCCGTCCACGCCGTCTGCCCCTCCCCTCCCCACACGCACCGCGAATCCGCCCTCCTCTACCTCCCCGCCTCGCCCCTGACCCCGCAGAACGCCCTGTACCTCGCGCGCCAGCGCCGCGCCTTCCTGCTCGGGCAGGCGGCGCCCGATTTTGAGGGTTCCTCCTCCTCCTCCTCCCCCTCCTCCTCCTTTTCTTCCTCTGCCTCCTCTTCCTCTTCCTTTTCTTCTTCTTCTTCTTCTTCCTCCTCCTACGCCTACCACCCAGCCAGGACACGGGATAGCCGCCCCCACAGCGGCGGCGGGAGGAGGAGGAGGAACAACTGCTTCGGCGCGGACGCCAACGGCGGCGGCATCGGCGAGACGCACCACTTCGGGCGCGCGGGCGTGCAGGAGGTGGCGGACGCGGGCGGCGAGGCCGGCCTGCGCGCCATGGGCCTGGCGCCGTGGGACGAGGAGGGGGAGCAGGAGGCGGTCCAAGGCAGCGACGAGAGGGCCCTCCTGCGCCTCGCCAACGGCATCCTGTTCCCCGATCGCTTCGATCCCGGGTTGCGGAAGCGGCTGTGATGGGGGGAACGGGGGCGAAGACGTGTACTATGCCATGTGCAATGGGATTATCAGGGTGTTCCGGGGGTTGCCTTCGGATTGGAAAAGCTAGCCCATCGGTCCAGGGGCTGCTGGCCTGGGTTGTCGTAAGGATAGAACCGGGATACACATAGACGGGAACAGCTCGGTGTTAGTTACTGGCCCCGGAGGTTTCTTCATATGGGGGTCCATGGTCTAGGTCAGCGAAAAGTCAGTTTTAATGAGTTATGAGCCCTGTTCGGCATTTCAGGGACCGGCGTTGGTCGATCCAAATCGGTTCATATACCACCAAAATGCCTATCACAGAGGCATATGACATAGCGTATGTGAGCACAGGGCTTGGGAAACAGCAATTGAGGCTGGGCTCTGTATTCGTGCACTGAGCAAAAGTCCCACTACAGCAGTAATGATGAGGCTGCCCCTGTTGGTCGCATGAGAGAACGCCGAACGTCAACTGCCAGACAGCCCAAACAATGCATTTTGTCCCTTTACTCCATTCATGATCGTGACCGTACGTCAAGGCATCATCGTCTTCCTCCACCGTCCTTCAGTACCGACTGTTTTGCGTAGTCGAAAATATTAGACCTTCTCCAATTTTGCGGCACTGAGACTGTCTCAGTTACCGCACCGTAACCAGTAGCTATGGCTGTATTGGCACACGAGCCACGCCTCGGCAGGAAAGCCGAAGCGAGGCGAGTATCGACGTTGGGCGTTTATTTCTCCTTGCGAGTGCCGGCGGGGGGCTGGGTCTCGCCGTACTTCTCGCAGAGGTCGTGGTACTCGCGGGAAAGGCCCTCAGCCTGCTTCTTGAGGTTGGCGATGTCGCGGTCGCGCTTCTCGATTTCCTGTCGCAGGCGGGCAATCTCACCGGGCTTGCCGGCAGCGGCCATCTCGGCGCTCTTCTTGGTGTTGCTGTCGGTACCCTCGTACTGGCGCAGCTTCTCCTCCAGCCGCATCGTCTCCAAGATCATGATGTACGTGCGGTTGACGATCAGCAGCAGGAACAGCGTGAAACCGCAAAGGTACATGTTGCGCTGGCTGTAGAACTTGCGAGCCTGCACCTCGAGTCGCTCGTGGCCCATGACGGCACTGCATTGGCACAAGTCAGCGGTTTGGATACTAGCTACAGGCTCCTGTGCGGAATTGCAGAACCCCGTGTCTGAGTAGACAATAGCATTATGCACTTACGCAGAACCCTTGGCATTATCCGTCGCGGCGGCCAACTCCATTTGCACCCGGTATACGCGATTGACGCTGTCGAGGAAGAGGATAAGGATGAATATGAAGGTAATCTTCAATCCATACCGTACTTTACCCACGATTGAGTTTTCGGAGAGGAAGCTATGATATGTAACCGTCAGCGTGCTTTGCTGCAATACAGCTTCCGGGCTATGACGTACGTGAAGAAACTTCGCTTGACCTTGAAGGGCATGGGGACCACCAAGAGCATGAAGAAGGACATCTCTGCTACGAGGAGCACGAAGACCTGGTAGTTCAGCATCAGTATATCGGTCATTCTGGATTGAACGATTTCCCGGCTGTTGGAGTCAGTCTAGGCAGAACGTCAGACATACGAGAGAGTAGTAGAGCGTCATCTTGACGGTTGTAGTACTAGACGGTCTAGCAGAGGAGGCGTATGGAGGTGTCGGACGATTGAGAGCTGCAGCCTACAAAGAAGGAATCGTGTCTCGGGAGGGGAGAGAAGTTGCTGGTGAACAAAGAGGATGCGGGAGGAGGAGGTTTCGTGGTGGGATTGTGGTGCAGGAAGCTTAAGAAGCTGTTGTCAGGTAAAAGGTGGCCTCGCCAGGGTAACGGTGACGGTGAGTGGAGGACTCGTGGGCTTAGCTGGAGGGGGCATTGTCCTGCCCGCTTTGGGTCCCGCCGACAGCTGAGAGCTCCCGTCCCCTTCTCTCGTCCGGGCCTTACCCAAGTCGTTACGTCACTTGTGGCTTGAACTGCTGCCATCCCTGCTCAAACCCGGGTGACGTCGCCAAGCCGCGGCCCAAGCTTCGGGGGACCCCACGTAGCTCGCATCAGTGCCTGTCAAGCCTGGTTTCGACAGTCATCTGGATACGGTAATAGAATCATCATCGGTATACCAAATTAGCAACTTGGAGCCTCATGAGATCGCCCTAGAGCAGTTTGCAGATCACTCATCTCGCAGCACGTGATTGTACGCTAACCCTTATGCACCGTTGCTAGCCCGGGCATGGCCACGCGTCCACGGGCACCGCTTACCGTTGCGTCTTATTCTCGCCTATCACGTAAAATACTGGACGTGCTCACATTGTCAGACTTGCGAACTGTGTCCTTTGCCGTTGTCCCTTGACTCGTTTGTCTATCTCGTCTAGACCTACCCGAACGCCGGTATATGCGGAAACGACGGAATGCTTGGTCCGTATGCGCCAGTGTCATATTCGGCCTTATAGGACGCCTGCGTGCATGCCAGGAACGCGGAGACAGTATCTCATGCTATGTAGGCCACCAGTGCACTCAACCCTCCGCGTCGATCTCGTAGCTGTTGGACTTGTGCTTTGGCTGGAACGTGAAGTTCGGGTGGGCAGGGCCAAGGAACATCTCACTTTGGTATCATTAGCTTGCGGTTAGTAAAGCCTCGGAAGGCCAGTGGGAGAAGAAAGTGCGGACTCACCTAATCTTGAGCCAGTCCTTGTAGTTGTCGCTGGCCATCAACGTCTCCAGGTCGTTGCGACCTCTGTACTTCGGTGGTCGGTCATTAAGGCTGGGAGGCAGATGCTCCAGGATACCGATGGGTATGTATCGGTGGGTGAAGCTCAACCACTCGAGCAAGAAGCGTCTAGTGTAGCCCAGTCCGATCTCATCGGTTCCCCAAACCTCCAGTCCATTGCGGACAAACTTCTCAATATAGCCCAGACGCTCCGAAGCCGATTTGTCCAGGTACTGGCCCTTCTCTATCTCTTCGAAGATCCAGGGCTTGACCATCGCACCTCGTGCAATCATCACCGTGTCGACCTTGGCCTCGTCGATGTGCTTGAAATAGTCGACGTGCGAGTAGCAGTCGCCGTTGCCAATGAAGTACACCTTGCCCTCGGGCGTGTTCGCTTGCGTGTTCGGGTCAGCCATCATAGCCGTGTCGGTCAGGTCATCCTTCTTGTCCTTGTAGTGCTTGACGAGCGCGGCGCACTCGGCGATGTACTCCCAGTTCGCCTTCTTCGCATACCGTTGCTGTCTGCTCCTGCCATGCAGCGTGATGGCCGCGCAACCTGGAGCCCCGAGCCGCTCTCGGGAATCGGCGGCGCCAAAGGCAAGTCGTTCCACAAGCCTAGCTGCCGTAGGTCTGTTGTCTCGGACGCCGGTCCGAAGCTTGGTGGTGATCGGCACCTCTCCAGAAACCGCATTCATGCCTCGGACCATCTTCTCGAGCTTGCTAGGCGTATCGAGAAGTCCAGAGCCAGCGCCGGCCTGGTAGACCATATCGATGGGGCATCCGCAGTTGAGATCAACCACGCGAAGGTGCGGGAGGAACTTGGTCAATGCCTCTGTTGCTTTCATGGCCACCCAGGCCTGGTGTCCCGAGATCTGTGCTCCCCACTTCATATCCTTGGAGTTGTCATACCCCTGAACAACCGTTCCGTCAGCCGGGGCGAACTTGGGAGGGGCTATCTCGGACTCGTGAGCCTTCATAAGCGCCCATTCGCCCTTCTGGCCCTGAATGAGGGGCATGCCCATGGCCATCTCGGAGTAGGTGATCTGAGCACCAAGCTCCGCACATAGTCTTCGGAAGGGAAGGTTGCCCTGGGTGGTGAGAGGTGCAAGGACAGGGGTCTCGCGGCCGAAGTAGATCTTTCTCTTCTCGGACGGCTTGAAGGGAGGATCGGTGAATTGCGCTCGGAGCTCCTCGAGCTCAGCCGCGTTGGTGGAGGCCTGCTCCTGCTCCTTTTTCCTATTGTAGAGCTTTCGCAGAACATCCGCCTCGTTCTCCAACCACTTGTTGTAGGCATCTGACTTCTCGAAGTTGACTCTTCGCTTGGCGAGATCCCACTTGTTGTCCGCGGTAGCGACGTTGACCACGCCAGGTCTAGCATCGGGGTCCTCGTTGACACCGGCCTGGTCTTCCTTCCGGAGAAGGACCATCTCCTTGCGGCCATCCTCGTGCTCGATCTCCTTGGAGTGGCTCTTGACAAAGCGGCATTTCCAACCAGAGCTGCATCGTCCGTACGTTTCGAAAACATGGCATTTGCCGTCAAGTTCCTCAACATCGGGACGTCGACCTTCGGCTAGGTACTTGCGCAAGTCGTGGACCATGTTGCACCGGTCACCAAACTTGCATGGCTGGGGGGAGAACTCATCGCTATGCATTCTGCTGTTGCACAGGCGCAGCGAGTCCTCGAAATGACCATAGGTACGCTCCTTGTTCTGGCCGCGCTCCTTCTTTCTCTTCCCCTTCTTGCCATCCTCGCCTCTGGTGTCAGGCTTGCCTCTCGGGTCAGGCTTGCCTTGGACGGGATCATTGGTGGCGATGGCAGCCTCGGCAGCATCATCATCAATGGCCTGCTGAGCGGTACCTGAGATGACAAACCTGGAAGCAAATTTAGATACTTGGAAGTAATCCATTGCATATATCCAGGACTTACTCGGGTTTGATGGCCGCAACACCCACAGTTCGATCACGCGTCTGCGTCTTTTCGGCGGGCTCGGGGGCTTTGGGGGCCTCGGGATGCTCCTGATGATTGACCTTCTGTCTCTTAGCTGCAGGAGCGTCGCTCATGTTGGTGTCATCGGCCCCGCGGGTATTGCCATTGACATTGCCATTGCCAGTGGCACCAGGCGGTGGAATGTCCTGTGAACCCTCCATGACTGATAACTTGCTGGTGCGCTCTTACGGCACGTCGCGAGCTATAGTCTGGGTAAGCTTTGTTGTTGTTGACGGGTGAAAACTCGGCGTGGGTGTTGGTGAAAGGGTTGTTGAATTTTCACAGGGTTATGGATAATTGCTTGTCGGTTGCTTTAGATTCACGCTTGCTAAGGTACCTAGGTAGAGCTGTGCAATCGGCCCCGCAGCGAGTGAGCTCTAGGCGGCCTTGCCATTGCTGTTAACCCACCAATGCCCGCTAGGATGCGGCCGCCTACCTTACCTTCCAGAGGTGGCCAAGGACTCGGATGACCGCCAGCTGCACACATTGTGACAACCTCATGGCATTTGAAGAAGACAAGACTGAAGATATACCTTTGCTATCTTTACTGAATCATACCACCCAATTTCAAAACCTCACTGGGACACGTTGAAGGACCCACTTGCAGCTCACAGAACTTACCTCATCTTCCAAATCCGACCTCTTCAAAGTCAATTCCGGAGATGGCCCACCAAAAGCGGTTGGAAGCTCATCCACGATCCATCTGGCTGACAATCACAACAGGATTGGACCTCGACAGGAAAATGCCAAAGCTCCGAAGGTCTTCTTTGGGCAGTTCTGACTTGGTCATCAATCAGACATTGACCTCGGGAGTTTTGAGTCTGCTGAAGCAGTACAAGTCTTCGGACCATACGTGGTTAGGTATATAAACCACCGGATCGGGGATGGGAATAGTTAACGGTACCTTACCTCTTTATTACCTGTACTCTCTCACACCTCGGTGGCTTCCAAGGTTGTGATCCAATCAGCCGCACAGACTCCCAGATGCGACCTTGGGCGACCTGGACCTGTGCCTGAAGGGCGGGGGAGGCTAGAACTCTTCGGGGCTAGGCCAACCTGCAGGCAAGCAGGCTCGCTTCCAGGTTGCCTTGGTTGCTTTTCGTCGAGCATTCGCAAACTCCCGTCTAGTCGAGCTCCTGAGTCCTGTGAGAGGCTGGCCGTCTGCTCCATCTGCAAATTGCTGGTCTCTGCTTGCATGGCGAAGCTTGGATCGTGGGCGCGAGCTGAGGTGCATCTACCATCGCCCTCCTGAGTCCCGATCCTCTGGCCGCCGCCGCCGCCGTCTCCTACCTCCTAGGTTACCTCCTGCCTCCTGCCTCCTTTCTAGAAAGCATCCAGTCGCATGCAGGGGTCGACTGCGCTCGCACTTTGAACCAGACTTCGTCCGCTCGTTATCCTTGTTCCTGCACCAATCGCACAGCATAGCATTGCACGTTATTACCTTTCAGCTATACTCCGTTGGCCGTATTCTGCATACCTTACCTACTTGTACCTTACCTTACAACACCAGGCCGCGCAGTTGACTGGTTAAGTACCTTACGTTACCTACTTATCCGTACCTGTTGCATCCCGTCCCCTCGATCGACCCTTATTATATACTTACCCGACACCTCTAGTCGGGGCTGCCGTTCATTCTGCTGAAGCCCGAAGCCTGAAGCCCAAAGTCCTCAGCCCCAACCCACACCAACAAGGGGTACTCAGTGGCATTGTTCCCGTCCTTCGATCGTCAAAGTCTGCCGGCATCCGCCCATCACCCCCCATCCCATTTCGTGCCCCTTGACACTGATCGCCATCTTCATTCCATCATCTGAAAGTCCCGAGCTGGGCCAACAATCCTAGACCTTGTGGCCTTGTCCAACGCTTCGTTCCACAGCCAAGCCGAGATTCACTCTGATTCTGACTCGTATCACAAACTCTACCTACTCCTTCAAGTTTACCCATCTTATTCTTCTACGGTTGCGACTCCTCTCGTTGTCTCGCGTAGCAAATGCTCCCCATCTGAATGCGGTGACAGCAACAGAAGGGGCACACAGACGCCAGCCAGCCGAGGGGTGCGACCACCCCGCTGCCATTGCAACATGGCCGATAATCCGCGATCGCCCACCTCTTCCAGCAGCCGGTCCAAGGCTATCCGATCGCAGAAGATCGCCCACCACCCGTCGTCTAGCGTCGACTCGAACGAGAACCGAAGCGAGGCACTCGACCGCGCCCCGCCCCTGCGATCCCATACACCAGGCCATGTAGCCACCAAGAGTCATGGCGGCTCCAGTAGCAGTAGCAGTAGCAGACGGAAGGCCTCCGAGTCTGCCATCCGCCAACGCTCCCAGTCCGTCACCCCGAAAGCCGCTTCCTACGTCGCTCCTCCGCCCTCGAGCTCGACTCCTATTCCGTCCCTAACCTTCCGCCGTCACGTCGACCCCCATAGCGCGCCTCTGCCCGGCGCTTCCTCGTCCTCTACCACCATCGAACCGCAGGTCGGATCGTCCGCGGAAGGAAAAGCTTTAGAAGCACGCCGCCCGGGCGCCATGCGCTCAACCTCGGCAATAGCGAGCAAACCTTCCTCCCTCGGCATTTCGAGCAACTCGAACCCGCCCCGCAATCGGGCTACCTCCGCCGCCTCACGCGCCCCTCGGGGCTCTCCCGTCAGTTTCCCACCCTTGCAGGACCCCAAGACCGCGGCCGACGTGCCGGCGGCGCCCGCATCTGGAATGTACTGGTCAAGGGCGCCCGTGTCAGGGGCACCGCATACGCCCTTACGAGCGCACACCACGACGCTAGTGGGCAGCAATATCTACGTGTTCGGTGGATGCGACTCGCGCGCCTGCTTCAACGAATTGTACGTTATGGACGCCGATTCCTTTCACTGGAGTCGGCCATACGTCACGGGCGACGTCCCGGCACCGTTGCGCGCCATGACCTGCACAGCCGTCGGCAAAAAGCTGGTCGTCTTCGGCGGCGGCGATGGACCGGCTTACTACAACGACGTATACGTCCTGGATACGACCAACTTCCGGTGGCATCGACCGCGCATAGTGGGAAGCAGTAAAGGGAGCAGTGGCAGTAGTAGCAATGGGGCACCATTGATGCCCTCAGCCCGCCGTGCACATACAGCATGCCTGTACAAAAACGGAATATACGTCTTCGGCGGCGGCGACGGCGTGCGCGCCCTAAACGATATCTGGCGCCTTGACGTGTCGGACATGCACAAGATGAGCTGGCGGCTGATCTCAGGGCCGAGCAGGAGCAGCGACATCGCGTCGAAAGACGGGACATCCGACGCCGGTCCGAAGCCCAAGGCGCGCGGCTACCATACGGCCAACATGGTGGGCAGTAAGCTGATCGTCTACGGCGGCTCGGATGGTGGCGAGTGCTTCAACGACGTCTGGGTGTACGACGTCGAGGCGGGCGCCTGGAAGGGCCCTGTCCATATGCCGGCCACTCACCGTCGACTCTCGCACACGTCGACCCTGGTCGGCTCCTACCTCTTTGTTATTGGAGGACACGACGGCGACGAGTACTCTAACGACGTTTTGCTGCTGAACCTCGTCACCATGACCTGGGACAAGCGCCGCGTCTACGGCCTTCCGCCGTCCGGCCGCGGGTACCACGGCGCCGTTCTGCATGATTCGAGATTGGTGGTCATTGGCGGCTTCGACGGCGGCGAGGTCTTTGCGGACGTTTGGATTCTGGAGTTGGCGGTTCATGCTTACTACTCCCAGATCAGCCATTTTACTATCGAGGTCTGATCAATTTGCGGAGTTGGATATTTTCATATGGAGACGATGCGGGAAAGCGGCACTCATACTTTTGTCGACGTCTCGTGTCGTAATGATACCTGAAAGAGTCAGGTGTTTCAAAGCACGGGGGAAGGATCTTTGGGATCTGCCCGTGAGGGAGGTACCCGAAGGCAGGGACAATACTGTTCATATGGGTTGATTTAGGCTACTAGCGAGCGTGGTCTACGGTCTATGGTCTCTGGTCTTGGGCAGACGGGCAGGCGGCTTACACGGATCAGGCGGGGTGCCATGATCAATACGTCCTTCACGTCACAAACGTATGATCCCGTGGCATATCGGTGTTGTGTGGACATAATACGAGACAAGATGCAGTTCCGCGCACTATTCCCAGGCAACCGGTGCTGCTGTGATCGTGACTTGGTCTTCATGTGTACTTCGCAGAACCATCTAACATGGTCAGAATTCCACCCCGCGCGTTGCTCTCTTACGTCTATACGGTAACGAGTATGCGGAAATCACGTGGCAGTGGCGCCGACACAGCAAAAGTTCACCAAGCATAAGCCGGGTTTTTGAGATGATTAATTTCTGACGTATTATTGTTTCCAATAACCGGTCTAGGTATCTATCCATCCGCATTCGTAGGATCTTGGGCGTAAAAACACGGCGCCGTGTAGGACGTATGTACACACAAAGGGAAAACACGCTCGCATGCCGTGGTGAACCGGAACGCCGACGCAGTCTAGAATGCCGACCCCCAATGTCTAGGCGAGCCGCCTGCCTGCCGTTACCGCGGCTAATTGTCGTCATGTATGGCCAAAATCTAGGCACACATCGCAGCGTCGTTTGCTTCTCCTTCCCCAGCAATGGAAGCTCGACCTAATTCCGAACGTCGCGGGTCTCCTTGTTGAATACGTACCCGCTCTTTCCTCAACTCGTCGTCGGTATCTACTGCTGCGACTTTTCGGTCTGAGCCTTGCGCGCGTTGATACGGCGCTCCTCGGCGGCGACCATGTCCTTCCAGAGGTCCTGGCCCTCGTACTCCTCCTTGTGGACCTTCTTCTCGATGACGTGCTTGTGCTCGGGGTCGTCAGGGTCGATGACGCGGATGGTCTCCCAGCGGCCGGAACCGGAGCGGGCGTCGGCGGTCTCGAAGGCGGCGGAGGCAACCAGGACGGCGAGGGTGAGACCCTGCGCGTAGACACGGGCCTGGACGAGCTTCTGGCTGGTCGTCAGGAAGCGGTTGCGGTTGACGATCATCATGGAAGCGCCCATGGAGGCAACCCAAGCGCCGAAGACGATCTGGTATCGGTTCTTGCGCCCCCACTCCGTGAACTTCTCCCAGGTGGTGCGCTGCGCGTCCAGCTCCATCTGCGCCTTTTGCGCTTCGTCCACGTAGAAGTTCATCGGGTTGTTCGCCATGTGGAAGGCATTGCTGTAGCGCTCCGCGTTGACGATGGCCCCGAACGTGCCCGTCGATGTCACCAGGAAGGAACGAAAGGGCAGGGTCAGGCTCCGGAAGGCCGGGTATCGCCGCATGCCGAACATCACACCGCCCACGCCCAGTGCCAGACCGAACGCGCCACCGATGGCACCGCCCTTCAGGACTTGGTTGTAGTGGGCGCGCTCTTCTTCGGGCGAGATAACCTTCATGGTTGCGGTTGTTGTGTGTCGATGGTGGGTTGGTTGACTCGGGGAGGGAGGAAAACCAGACGAGACTTGGCGTTTAGAAAGTAGTCGGTTTTACCAATCGACTGGTTGGTAAGTATGTTCCGGCGTATCCGATGTCGTGGAGATGAGAGAAAGTGACGTCGGAGTTGCGGTGGGATGGCTTGATGGGTGGTGGATACGGTAAGGCAGGCTATTGGGTGCCGAGGCGATGCGAATCGACGTGGTCGTGTGTATTAGGTTGGTAGGAGTGGTTGGTGTATGGGAGATTATGGTCCGCGAGGGTTGCGCAGGTGTCAGGTTAAATCGATAGGATGGCTTGCCACTGACTGTTGTATCTGCGAATGGAGGCCGGACGGAAGGCGAATTATAACGTAGTTGCGGCTGTGACGCAAAAGCAGACAGAGGCCACATAGGTTTTTGCGGGCGAATTGGCTTCGAAAATTTGCATGATGTAATCAGGGCAGTGGTACGATGGTCTGGTGTTTCCAGTGCGCAGGAGGAAAGCCGAGTTAATTCCGCCGCTTTCGGGGACCTGAGGCTGGTAGGCTTGAACAGGCTGGCACTGGGCAGCCCTGGCAAGACCTGGCTTGCCTGTCTGGAGACGGGCCCGGGGACCTCCAGGGCTACGGCCGTAGGGCTGGCTGGCTCTGCGCCGCGGCCCGTCGACAGCCAAACCAGCCACACCCGCCCACTCGGGCTCTGCCAGGTGGCGCACAGGGAAAAGGGGAAAAAGCCGGGCCTGCATTCGCCGTTTGCTCGCTGTGCAAGATCCCGCTGCCTCCGGGCTTTGCATCTCCGCTGAGAAGCATTGAACACGTTCTCATCGTACCCATCGCTGGTTCCGCTGCCCATGCGGCGAACGAATGCTTTCTTACCCCGGAGATACTCGTCTCTTATTACTTATACATATCCGCGGACGCGTCCAGCGGGCAACGTTCCTACGTGCTCCTTCTGTTCTCCTGGCTTTCTTGCGGCTGTACTAACATCATCTTTTGGATACTTTCCTGCCTCTCTTTTCGTCTCTAGGTACTTCCCGGGATGATGTTCGACCCTCGTATCTGATTGATGGTCGCCGAGTGAGCTTGCGAACGACTGGCTAGATTGGCGACCAGCGGAGCTGACATCGAACGCTGTGCCTTTTCACTCGTACGTTTATTCTTTTCAAGGAGATGATGTGCCGGTATACTACGCCTGCGGTTCGGATGCCGCTCGTGCATTTGCATTATTGGAACAGGGTCGGACCAGTCACCTGAACGGAATCCTGCGAGGCCGAAATCGCAAAATCGCGCAAGCACCATCGAAGCAGAATAGTCGCGTGGAGGTGTAGGCGGCTGATAGCATCTGCAGTCGAGTGTCTACATGTTGATTAGGTCAACCTTTTCGGTTAGCTTTCGAATGGTGATGTTCTGGAAGGATTCCACGTAAGGTAACTGTTGGGTAGGTACTTAGCCAATAGCTGACATCTTCGGCTGATCCCCACATGTGCACTGCAGAGAAGACCCTTTACTTCAACCTCCGCGCATGAAGCGAAAGGCAGATCAACATTTCCCGGTTGGTCGAGAAGCGTACGGGAGACCCTTAGCCTTCGAACAGAAAGAATGGCTTGGACCCTGAAGTCTCACTTTCGAGGAGATGGCGTGCTTACTTGTACAGCCTAGGGGGCGATCTCCACGGGACCAACTGTCAATACGGATCGGTGAAGTACGAAACGACTCCTGGAAAGAGCCCATTCAGACGCGAGCTGCCGGACCCGGGTCTGACCGAGGGGGACGAAGGACTCTAGCTTGCTAGCAGTCACAACGTGCCGTCAACCCGCGGCGGCGCGACACTAGCTCAGGTACATCCCCGGAGTCGAGTTGACGGATCGCAATTTAAACCGCCGGCCGGTTCTGCGGTGGTCCATCATGTGGGTTTCACGCGAACCTGGGGTCTGTTGGGCTCTGGTCTAAACGAGCATTACGGTATTCGTAACCACGTGTCTTGGTGGTTAGCCTGGGTTGTCTGGGGTGCTGGTGGCATACCCTTTACCCAGCATGGGATGCTTCGAAGGGCTATTGCTGACCGCGCAGCAGCGGCACGGAGATGAGGCAAATATTTCGATTAGAGACCCCAGCAAGTCGACCGCGCCGTGTTGGTGCCGAGTTCAGATCGTCGAGTCGACGCCGACTTCCTCAAAGTTGCTGGCTGGGAGCAGTAGCGGTCTGGATGGGATATCAGATGGCTCTAAAAACAATATCGTCTAGTGTCGACTTGTCCCCAATAGACGCTTTTGCGGGCTGCAGGTGGTGGAATCAACAAGTAGCGAGTGTTTCGAAAGGTTGTTCCAATTGTCACGATGTAACGGCTTTGCCGGACGCAAGCTGCGGTGTCACCCTACAGGAGAAACCCCTGGCGATAACCAAGGACTCCCCGTGATATGGTCCACAAGCCACACACCAGATTTGTTGCGCTGACCGGGACATGCTCTGCCGTGACGACGCTGGCAACTTTTAGACCCTTGGGACGCGCTAGACCAACCGAAAGGACAGGCCCTTTGGAAGATTTCGAGTCTGCAAAAAGCCACTGGTTGACTGGTGGGCGGATGATGCAGCGGTCGTGACACGGTGGGGGATGCAAGCCACCGGGTCGATGCTCAAAATTCAGGGTCCAAATCTAACAGCGCGGGCCACTTTCGCTAGCAACTAGCCTGACAGGAAAGAAGGGCGATGATCGCATATCCCGTGACGAGCGCCGCTGCTACCTAGCGGGTGCCATTGGATTCGCCAGATCTCGCTTTCACGGCGGACGGAGGAATTGCAACGAGGCGAGAGAGTGTGTATGAGAGGCTAAGGAGCGGTGAGCATTCTGCCGCCTCTCGTTTCGTCCCGTCGACCTCCCGGAGCTTCTTGATCAGGATGAAGCCCTGCAGTTCGCGAGCATCCTTTCTACGTATGATGTCAAAACAAACTCCTTTTCGCCGACCTGTCACGAAAAGAAACTGCGAGAGATACAGGCAAGATTGACGGAGGTAGGATTTGCCGGGTTTGCAAGTGGCTCGCCACCGCCGACACCGACGCCTACTGCCGCAATATTCGGTTCAATATCGTGGGTCGTTTCTGGCATGAACCGGGTGGTGTTTTGGGTGGATAAAGCATTATGTCTCCGGCCGCCGAGTTTGCTAGCCCTGACCCTGGCCGCTGGCGCAAGCAGCGGCAGCCACCTCGTCACCCAATGGAAGCAGCCAAGTCGAGGGATTTGCGAAACGGTAGACAGGAGTGATGAGGAGTGGTGCTCGCTCCTGCATCCGAGTTGGCTGGGGTTTTGTTGTTTTTGTTCGTTGGTGGTCGTCTGGAGATCACCGCAGCCAACATGTGGGCTGCAATCTCGTCATACGGGCGGACCGAATCGAATTACATCTGCGCATCTGGCGCTATCCCGGCTCGCTGGCCTGCTTGGGGCCCAGCCTGAACTGGAATATTACGTATGCAACAGCAGGGCAATCCGGTTGGCAGGGTCGAGAAGATGATGTCTGATGTCTGGTGTCCAAAGTCTGATGTCCCCCGCGAATATCGATCACGACAACGCCATTCAAGGCCCCAGAGGACAGCTGTATGCCGAGACTTGAGACTGGGGATGCTGGGTCCATCTTCAGTCTCTGCAAATCTGACTGGACATCGCCAGCTTGGATCCAGACTGGACCGCAACGCAGATGCGCCTAGCACTTGCAGCTTGCAGGTGGGCAGTTGGAGCACTGACGACTGGCCTCAATTGACCTGCTCGACCTTGGTTGACTGGCGCGAACCCACTCGTCTGCGAGAGGGGCAGAGGGGCAGAGGGGATCATGATCCTTTGATGTCGATAGAATCGATAGAGTTCGGTCGCGCATGTCGCGCATGCCTTGTTGAACCTAGTACACCTACTTGGTGTCAGTCGCGCGGGGTTCCCTCACAATGCAGAGCTTTCCTTGAGTAATGTGAGCCAAGGTGAGTTGCGGACGGGAAAGTTAAGGTAAGAATCCATGCTGCCATGCCTCTCTGGGCGGCGTGGCCAAGATGGATGCCCGGCACCGTTCAGCTCAGCCCGGCCACGCTGTCGGGCGCAGGTTTATTAGAGGCTTCGAGCGGACGCGGGAGAGATCTCGGGGCGCAACTGAGCTGAACATAATCGTCGAATCATGGCACCCCGACCCCTTGACACCTTGACACCAGCCGACAAATTATAACGTATCCCACGCTGGCGGCCGAGCCTCACGCTCAAGGCAGGAGCGAGCCGCGAGCTCACGAGGCAAGGGTGCAAGGCATGTACAGAGGTACCGTACCCGCCAGCCGGAAACGCTCCTCCCCTCGCAGGTGGCCTTGCCTCTTTAGGCAACTAGCCCTGTCTATTACGGAGCGGGTCTCCCGCGGCTGTCTTGACTCCCTGTTAGAGTCCCTGTCCGCTTCCCTGTCAGCTGCCAATTTCCTGCCCAGCCTCCCCAACAGGCCTCACTTCTGCTTCTTCCTCTTCCTATGCCCCGGTAGCTAGCCGAAACGTATCATCAAAACGAATACGACGCATACTTTGGCCAACTTGTTGTAGACAGTGATTAGCATTTAGACGAGAGCGTGGAACCAAGGCGTGGCCTGGCACTCGGCTCGATGGCCCGGATGTCGGAGAACTTGTGCAGTAGAAGCCCGCTAGAAGGTTCGTGGAAGCGTGGAAGCTTGGTGAACTCAGATCGAGGACGAGTGAGAGCCAGTCGAGTCAGGCCACACCCGGCGGCCGAAGAACCATGACCCCTGGGTGACCCCCTTTGAGACCTCCTGTGCGCCAGTATCTCCCTCCCTCGCTCGCTCTCTCCCCGGCCAGTATCACGAACATGTTGAAGGTGGTCAGCACGGCTGTGGCTTGCTTTTTGGTTGGCCTCACAGCACCTGGTCAGCAATGCAGCCTGCAAGGCGATATCGAGTCATCAACATTGGTTGCGACGCCGACCAATCGAGCCTCGTTCTTAGATCGCAAAAGGGTGGCAATCCGTATGTAGGTGATGTGATCCGTGAGCGGAGGTTCGAGTCATAGCAAACCTTGCTCGCCATCCGCTGCGTACCATTGTCCCCATCGACAACCGACAACCTCCATATTCTAGGCGCTGGTGCGTGCGTCTGGGGAACCTTCGGGGGTTTTCTGTCCTCTGTGCGCAGCGTCTGCACTGTTCACAATGTTTACATGTCCCGGTCCACCTCGTGTCAGTGGATAATCCAAGGTGGAGGGCGGGAGTGGTTCTCGGGCGAACACAAACAGATTGTTTTGATTTTCGAAGTGGTTTGTGCTTGAAATCGAGCTTGCGGGCAGACGCGCAGGCTGCTGACGACCAAAGCTTCCCCATACACAACATAGGAGGTATCAGATCATCGTGCTCTGAATGCCTTGCTGTCACACTCGTGTACCATGACGCATGCAGCCCATTGCTCATCTTACCTCCGATCCTGGACCGTCCAGGACAGCGGTGGATTGTGTTCTCCGATGGGCATGGGAAAGCTGGCAGGTTTGTGGCCGGCCCGCCCTGTCCCCGTGCTAGCTGGCCGACGGGACCGCCAGCCACTTTCCGTCGTTGGGTATTGCGATGATAATTAGGTACTCCCCCCCCCGACCTGGAGCCAGATTGGCAGACGAGACGACGAGACAAAGGAAAGAGCAAAGGCAGAGGGTGTGCCATGATACTTTCCGCTACCGTAAGGAGTCGCGGACAGGACGACGGGGCACGGCCGGTAGGCTAAAAAGATGCTGACCCATTGGGCCACTGGACGAGCGAGGGATGCCGAAGTCTCCAGGACCCCTACCATTTTTTGCATCACGCATTGTCTTTCCGCAAATGAGCCAGCCTGTCGTCCTAGACCTAACAGCGTAACTTGGCTTGCTTGGTTGCCGTTGGCTGCAGCCATGGCTGCCATGGGTCATGCTGCCATGTGTTTGCCGTGCCCCTTTCTCTGTTTGACCTCACCTTGCGCATGTGGGAGAGCACTCGACATCTTGAAAGTCGAGATTATTACCATCATTTGCTGCGCGAGGGTGGAAACTGCCAGCTCCATAGGGCAGCGTACCCTACATACCTACATACATATGCAGACATAACCACGAATGGACAGTCTCTAGGCAGATGCCAAAGCTAAGCGCGTCGCATTCAAGCAAGAACAACAACAGAAGAAGATCCCGTTGTCTGCAGTGGTAGTACACATCTAATCCGCGACTAGGCTGCTCGGTCCTGTACCCCAGTCACCGCTCATGGGTAGAGCAGGCCATCGTTTTCGCCTGTTTTCATGTCGGGCGGAACGCGACCCCAGCGTGCCCAGGGCTCCTATTAGCCCGGGCTATCCTGAGCTAAGGTAGACAGGCTTGGACAGGCTATCGTCACTGATCAGCCGGCGTTGATGGGTCTTTAATGACTGTGTGACCGACTGCCGTTAAGACAGACACGGGCATGTCGGATGTGCGTGGAAATGACAGGCGTTGTCTAATCTGTCAGTTGGCTTCATTCTTCTGGGCTTCACATGCGCGTAATGGGAAGTTGTGCCAACATGAATTTAGTTGAAGTACAATAACCAGCTAGCCGGAAACGCCATTACCACCAAGACGCGGCGCCACTCCAGAATAACATGGGCAAGAAGTAGATGAAATACATTCGGTGTCTAGTCACAGGACGATCCGTGCGTTGCTGTTCGTTGTATCATCCAAGCATCACGGGCTACAACCAAAACCCCCAGCTTCTGTCCATGCCGGCAAGCATGAACATCGTGATCGCCGTGTATTTCCCATCCGGGACTGCGATATTGACAAAAAAAAAAACCTATTTCCTGGCCATCGTATCATTTTATTCTGCTGTCCGACGTACGTCAAAATGTTCTAGAGAAACTTACATATCCCGCTCTGCTGTTGTTCCATGTGAGGACTGCATCGGCCTGACTAAGATCCAATATGTGTTGGGTCGACTACCACCCCCCCCAAAGGCCACCCCCACGGTCGTGTTTCATCAAGCTCGACTATTATCTAACGTCAGCTCATGCCGGCAGAAGGTGGTTCGTCGTCTTTGCCATAAGTTGGTAAGACATATTGCGAGAGGCAAACGCCCACAACTCGCCATCGTAGGTAGGTACTCAAGTCTCTCGGCATTCGAGAGGTGTTTGTTTCCATCATTTATTAAACTTGAACTCCGCTGTCTCAGCAAGCCCGCATACGTTTGCAGCGGGAGTCGCATAATGTACAACCGCTACTCACCAGTGGCATCATCTTGTAGGATCGCCAGCGACGACACTCGACTTCCAAGTTGATTCATCGTTGACTCATTGGCAAACCGTGTGGACAGGCTTGACTGGCCAGAGCTGGAGGTCGACCCGCCTTTCTTGTTGGAGGGCTTTGGGGCTTGCAAGTTGCAACCTTCCTTTTTCCCAGCTTCCTCTGGAGATGCGTGAGATGCTGCAGTGGTCTTGCCTTTTGGGGACTAGCGACGACCCTGAGTTTGGATGGGGCTACCAGGCTACCAGGATTGTTGGGCGGAGCGATGCCTGTGGTCCGTGGTCTCCGTCATTGAGGTAGCAAGCAAGCAAGGTAGCTCCGGCGACAAGGCGTCTCGCAGGCCCGCCAGGTAGCCCTAGCCTTGGCCTGGCCTTGCCTGGCGAGCCTGGCTCCCAGGGTGCTAGCGTACCGTTCGTCTCGTCCCGCTTACAGCATACTGGTCTAGGTTGACCTTGTCTGGCTTCCAGTCGAGCTTGTGTGGGCGTGTAAGTGGCCGCAGAGGCAGTCGCGGCGGCGGCAGCAGTGGCCGTCGCAAATCGCAGGCGCACTTGCAGTAGCAGTAGGTTCGTGGGCGCGAGCTGGAGTGGGCTGGGGCTGGCGTTACTTCCATTGACTTGAAGTCACGGCTGGAGCTGGGAGGCGACAGAGCGGCGATACTTTTCCCTTCGCCATCTATTTCGTCCCATCTCCAGATCCATATCTATATCCATAATCGGCATCTGAATCCATATCGCGCGTCCCATCCTTCAAATACAGATTACAGAGCGGCCAGCAGACACAAGCACGTCGTCTACGTCTACCTCTACGTCTACCTCTACAGGTCCAACATCTCATAATAATCCAGCTGGCTGCCAGATCGGCCTGCCGTTCTTGTCTGTCTGCCTCAACTCCCCTCCTCGACTCTCGACCGCTTCGTTGCTTTCCAACTGGATATCCACACGCGCAGCAGCAATACGCAGTAACTGAGTACTCCCCCCAACCACCACTACTCCACCGTCTCCCCATCAACGCCATCTTCAGCGTTTACCATCCGTCATTGTCGCGACCAGAAGCCGTGGTGATTCCGCTTCCCCTCGGCTTCTCGTCTATCTCCGGCTGCTTATTACTTACTTGGCTTGCCGCACACGCCCTTCTGACCGCATCACCGAGTCATTCCTCGATCACCTCCAACACAGACTCTCCCCCCCTGTGCTTGGCTCTCCGGCCCTTATCCGAGAACAGAACCCGGTGGTCCTATATATCTCGACTCGTGGAGCGCATCGCAGCGCATCGCATCGCATCGCATCTCAGTGCGCAATCGCGACCGCAACCGCAACGCCACTCCGTGCATCTGCACCTGCATCTCTATCTGTATCTGTCTCTGCACCACGATACAATAGCTGATACGCCGTACTCCGCTTGTGTCTTGCAAAGGCTGGAGAAAGTGAAAGGCAAGCAACTTTGCAGCTACAGATTTAACTTGCCTTGCCACTCTTGACATCCCCCCGTCGTCCCGCGCCTCGCAACCCCGAGGGCCACCCAAGTCACAGCGGATCACCACCACTGGAGCACTGGCCATACCGGGCACAACTGGGCTGTTCGCCGCTGGTTCCAGGGAAGACCCCCCCACCCCACACATCCATACAGAGGATTCGGCGCGTCCTTGCTCGCCAATCATGACGAAGAGCGTGGGCTTGCGCCGCTGGTTTGGCACTGGCTCGAGGAGCTCGACTGGCACCGCAGGCGCACGTAGCGGCCCTGCTGGGACAGGTCTCCGTCCTGGCAGTGCTACTGGCAAAGGGGCCGCCGCTGGTCCCTCGACGACTAATGACACCGAGCTTCCGTCTTGCAGCCGCAGCACCGCCGAGGATAGTACTAATAATTGTGCCTCCTCCTCCACTGACCTCGCCGCTGTTGCTGCCGCTCCTACTCCCGCCTCCTCCCATTCCCTCTCGTCGCCCTCTCCTTCACCCCAACCTGCAACCCCCGACGACCAGGCCAGCTTTCCCGGTCGTAGTCATTATTTCTCTGACGAGACCAACAACAACGATACCATCCATCACTACAACACATTCGACCACAACTACTCCAAGCCAATCCCGATCACTGCATCACCCAGGATCCGGCCTTCCAGCTCCGCATCCCCCGCTCGACGTTTCTTCGCTGAGCCCGACGCCGCGTCTGCGTTGTTCGACCAAGACCTCCGCGGCGACGAGGACCACGACGTCGACATGACCACCGGTCCTGCGCTCGACTCGGCCTTGAGCCGCAGTCGCCAGGACTCCTTCGTCAGCGCCGGCCCGAAGCCTATTTCCATGATCAACCCCAACCGCGATCATGCGAATCGCGCTCGTCGCGAAAGTCTGGCCGGCAGTCTTATGAACGGCATGAGCTGGGGAGGTGTTTCCGTCGGAAGCTTCATTAGAGATGAGTAAGTGTATTCTCGCGTGTTCTCGTCGCCGCAATCATCCTACCCTCGCCCCTCTTCTCATCCCACCTCGCCGCCACAAATTGACTGACTCTGAATTTCTGCGATAGCCTTGCGATGACTGGCACGTCGCCGTTCATGCCTGGCGTAGCTCAGTCGCCCTCGTTCCACTCGAACTCGTATATTCCCAAGATGGAGGCCGAGTACCTGCGCAACTTCGTTTGTTGTGAACTCAAGCTCGATACCATGCACGACCTTCTTCGCCACTATGAAGAAGTCCACACTGGACCGAACGCGCAAGCGAATCGCAATGGATCGGGCTCGCAGATGCCTCACCGGCTTTCCGTAACCAGCAGGCCTTCCATGTCGATGGGCTCTGGTCGACAGGATCCCAACGGATTCAGGTCTCATCCAATGGGTTTCGGTCAGCCACCCCGGTCGGGTAGCTACAGTGCATCCGTCGCTGGCCTTCACAACCTGGGACGATCGTCCGATTCGCATTCCCAGAAGCCGTTGCATATGAGCAGTATCCATAATGACGAGATGGACCCCGTTGCTGATATGGAGATGGATGACACGTTGGGTGTCATGGAGATGGATGATAACAACCACCGGACGATCCAGCAGACTCGGCAGATGTTTGGACAACAACGACCACAGCTGCAGCTGAACAGTTCCGGTCTTTCGCATCAGGCCCTCCGAACCTCACAACCACCCACCCCCGGCACGTCGGGTTTTGGATTCCAAAATAACCCTACCGTGTCGTCTGTCAACACGCCCACACTGACGACCCAGCAAGCCGGCATGGGCCAGATGGGTGGCAACCCTGACGGCTTGAACGACGATTTCTCCATGAACAACCTCGACCTCAGCAACTTCGGTGGCTTCGACAACTCCAATATCGCCGAGTTCTTCATCCAGGATCCGGCCAAGCGCCTGTACAGCCCTAACGGTGGTCCCGCAAGTCAGCGGGCGCTGCAGCAACAGATGCAGCAATGCGGCCTGGATTCGAGCCAATTCCCCAACATCACCGATCCCCAACATCTGGCAGCTTTGCAGCGAGCTATTGCGAACCCCGGGTCGTTGGTGATGCCTCCTGAAGAGGACAAGCCGTTCAAGTGTCCCGTCATCGGGTGTGAGAAGGCGTACAAGAACCAGAACGGATTGAAGTAAGTTTGACTTTTATCATTCCAAAGCCCTTATCGTCTCGGACGTATCGCTAACCGATTATGCAGGTACCACAAGCAGCACGGCCACCAGAACCAACAGCTGCATGAAAACGGCGATGGTTCTTTCTCCATTGTTAATCCGGAAACCTCGGCACCATATCCTGGTGAGACCGGCATGGAGAAGGAGAAGCCGCACAAGTGCGAATACTGCCACAAGCGATACAAGAATCTGAACGGGCTGAAATATGTAAGATATTCCCAACTGACTTCGAGCGGATGGGGTCGGAAGTCTTGAGATACGTGTGCTAACTTTTCCCTTCAGCACAAGCAGCATTCTTCGGCCTGTGAGATTCAAGCCCAGGCGGCCAGCATTCGGGCAAACCTGGCCAATGGTCAGATGACGTTCAACATGGCCAATTTGAGCCACGGTCTTCCGGGCATCGGCGAGGAAATGCAGATGTAGTAGACATTCCCGCCTCCCGAACCTTCGGCTACTTTCTTCATTCCTCGCGTTCCGCATCTCTTGTTTTCCTCGGCATGACTTTACGGCATAGACCTAAGCGCATAGACTGGATACCCCGCCTTGATGCGACGATAAAGATCCGTCGCGAGCTTACTGGTTCGGAAAAGTTCGTTTCTTTGATTTCCGGCATCTTGGGCGGCGTTACTGTGCTCTTTTGGCATACGCCCTGCCCAAGATACCCCACCCTCGATAGACATTACAGTCGCCTTGCGCTTTCTGAATGCTCTCCTCACCTGAGGCATTGCATTGCATGAGGCAGGATCGGTTAGATGACCGTCGGACAAAAGGTCGACTCTGTTAGATGGAAGGAGATGGGCGGAGGTGCTCGGGTGGAGGCGATCAGTCAAGTGGTTCACGATCTCGTGCCAATTCCAGCTGTCGGTCTTCGCCCAGAGCCCTCGTTGTTTTTCAAGATACGCTGGCCTCGCGGCCTCCAGGCGGGCGAGGTGCGGCATAAGTCGGTTGCGGCGGCGAAGATTGCTTCAGTTCTGAAATTCCTCTCGTTCGTCACGGATGCGTGGCATGATACATACTCGCCAGGCGTTCACGGGTTGTCTGCAAACGCGATTCGGGGGGAAAAGGTTGACAATGTACTGTACAGCGTTGCTTACTCTCGGCTCTTCCAAGGCATACTGCTGCTTCTGTAATTCGCAAGACCAGTGCTTTTCTTTCTCGTGATATATCTATAGTGCCGTGAAAGCCTCGCTGATTTCCATGACCTTGTCGGTGTTCTCGAGATGTCTTAGCTCCCCGACAGCCACGGTCGTCGACGATGATCAGATCTGGGATGGATTTGCTGTAGAAGCCGGCGGAAATGAAGTCATGATCTGCCACCAAACGAAAACCCGGCGCCGGTAAGGGAAAACAGGCAAGGCCGCAGCAGGGCTGACGGGCAGGCAGGGCAGGCAGGGCAGGCCACCCTCCTTCGCTCGCGGACGCGCAACTCGCTGCCGGTCTTGAGGTACAAGCAGGTAGTTAGTTACGTAGAAGGTTCCGGTGCCCCGGCCTGGACTAATCGCGATTTCGACAGGCCGGCTCATCAATATTACTTGCGCTCTAGCCCGAGAGCAGCATGGCTCGCTGGCTAGCGGCGCGCCCGCAGCGCGCTGGCGTGGCGTCGCTCGTTGTTAGCCGGCCGGGAGACACGTGGGATGGGACTGGATCCCCTGTGTAATAAAGTAAAGGCAAGGTAATAAGGCAAGGCAAGGAAAGTGAAGTGACTTGAGTGAGCTTCGCCCGCCCGCCCGCCGGCCCCATCTATCTATCCATCCATCTGTGGGCATGTCCAGTGCGTGTATGAAAGTGTACCAAGGTACATTACCTATATACGTGGATACCTTGGGGGCTTTATGTAAGTCAGCAATGCTCCGTTTCGGCTGCGCGAGATCCCGATCTTTCATCGAATTTGGATGGGACAAATATATGTATGTATGCATTGACTCTTCTCGTACGAAAGGTCCCATCGCGGAGGGGAACGCGGGAGGAGGGTTGGAGGGGTCGTGGCGGTGGTGATGATGATGATGCTCGACGACGATCGATTCTGGTCTGGGCCTGGATCTCGCCCTCACCGCAAGTTTCGATGCGTTTCGCGCGCCCTCCTCCCTCCTCCCTCCTCCCTCCTCCTCCTTCTCCCACTCTCATCAACCCCTCCTCCCCCTCCTCCTCTATCGCCGGCCGCCGCCTGACGTATTTTCCCATCCACGAGGGGCACACGCACGCGGTCTGGCCTGGCCCGCCGAGGGGAGAGTGGAGGGAGGGGTTGGGTGCATGTGGATGCGTTATTGCTATTTTCCCATTTCCTTTACGTGTTGCGCGCATGCACGCACGCACGGCCACCCGAGATCGCGAGGTGGGTTTTCTTTTCGGTCGAGACAAGAATACCGAACCCCCGGCGCAGCAAGCAGCAGGACGGCCAAGACTCTCATCAATCTCTCATGCCTCGGATGCCCACTAATAAATAAATAAATATCCAGCACGGGACCCATCCACGATCACTACCTACCTGCATACGATGGTGGAAGATACAGACGTAACCCCAACAATCGTCGCCGTCGTCGTTGTTGTTGATTACGTACTCCTATATCTCTAGACTGGCCGCTTGCCGGCAGTCTGACAGACAGACAGACAGACGCTGGGGCAGCGGACAAGTACTCCCGTCTGCTCCAGGGCTTGTCGTTATAGTCACCGAGTACCTAGTTAGTGCGCAGCTGCCGGCACTCGAGGGTTGATCGCCTGCGCGGACTAGCGCAGGGGTTCGAGTCAGGGACGCTGGCACCTGGTTACTACCTACTACTGATGGTAGGCAGGACGACTGAACTACCTACCTACCTACTTACCTACCCGCCTTGTCTCGCCCAAACTCAAAGTGCACCACGAGCGACTCGGGCTGGCGACGATGGTGAGAGTCGCCCGGGAATCGCGGCATCCCCCGCCGCCGCTTGGAGATGGATGGGACCGCATCGCGGACAACCCTGGGGGGGGGGGGGGAGCTCTGGCATTCACCGGGTCTTCCTTGGCGAGTAGCTTGTGTCGCGGTGGATGCGCTCCTCCCGCTGTGGGCTTGAGGGGGGGGGGGGGGGGGGGGGGGCGCTGGGATGGTAGTAGTATTTCTAATACACTACTAGGGTTGGGGGGAAGGGGAGGGAGCCCACGAGAGCCAAGAGAGAGCGGCTCCCCGACGTCGACAGGCAGGACGAGGCGGCTAGGAAGCTCCATGTTACTCTTGTTATACAAAGGCAATAGTATCGCAACTAATCCTACCCAACTCGTATGCCCCCCCCCCCCTGAGCTAGTTGCCCGCGTACGAGGCGGACAACAACCTCCGGAATTGTCTATGGATCAATATTGCGGTCTGAAGTCGCCTCAGGATGGTTATCTAAGTTAGGTGCTTCACGTGTTCCGGGGAGCCCATTCGGCGGGCTTCAACTCCCAAGAACAACTAACTCGTTCGAGACGGCGGTGAAGAGCATTCGTTGAGTACAAAACACGCTAGAGCCTGATAAGGTTCGAAGAGGCGGTACTTCGTGAACAACGTCAAACGTGAGTCGCTTGCCACGAGTGTAGAGCGTGGCGGATCCAGGATGACCTTGCCAACACCGGTATGCAACACCAGACTGAAGGCGTGACGAGGCCATACCGAGATTTGCTCGTTTAGGCCAAGAGTGACTAACGACAGCTTACCGTGGCACACAGGTTAGCAATTGCCCGGAAGGGTCAAACGAGGCTTGGGAAGTCAACTTCCAGAGCGTCCACAAGAAAACGGACAGACAACGTCCCGAAAGCCAAGCAGCTGACTGGGTTCAAGCATCGTAGACTGACCCAGGAATGCGATACAAGGAGATACATGCTGCTGAACTTGGTTATCCCACGCCAGAACTGTATCACACGCGGCCCTCGGCACCATACATCTACAAACAACATACAAACGACCATAGTCTGGCATTGGAAACGCACTCTGTGCATTGTACAAGGTCGTAGTGAACTGTCTTTAAGGTCCAGGTCAAGTGAAGGTGGCAAAACTACCTGGGTAGTGAGCGCCAGCGCCGACAAGCAGCTCAAAAGGAATCAACGCCCCTAACTAACCCGCCGGACCGTGCCTGATGACAACTCTACCGTTTCGTTCTTCTACGCGCCGTAATGCTCGAATCAGACCCGAACGCCAGCCTTGCATGCGCCTATATAATGGCGGGAAGGAAGTCCACCGTGTGGTCCCAGAGCTGAAGATGCGTCTCCCGTGTTCCATTCCATCGTCTCGTGATCATGATATCCGTATGAGGTCCGGGTCGTCGTACCAAGGAAAGAAAGCTGCTACCATGAAAGTATCCGTGACTCAATCGCATGTCCCCCTTGAACTTGAGAAGGTAGGTAGACGATACCCTGCTTGACCCCCAACCCCTTCGTCATGCGTGATGTTGAGTTGAGGCAGAGCAAAATTCTTCAAGCGAGATCCATACCTTCAGAATCTTCGATATCCGAGGGGAGCGCTTGCGTTCGGTCACTGCTCATGCTGTCTTTCCTAGAGACGCTACAGTTGTCGTATCTGCTGCGGTAGCCGTCGACGAATTCCAGTTCCTCGCCGCCAATCACTCTGCCTTCCATGTCGATCTCCTGAGACAATTCGACCAGGGCAGCGCGGGGCAGACGTAAGAAACCCTGCGTCCGCACGATGCGCCCCCAGTGCGTCATGCAGAACTGGGCTGCGCGCTTGCGGAGCCACTCTTCGTTGGCTAGGCCAGCGCAATACCATATGACGCACGCATGGTCGACATCGAGTTCCTTGGACAGTCGGTTGACACATAGCAGACGGAGATGGGGGATGTTGTAGATGTTGGACATCACTAGCAGTCCCGCAACGTCACCGAGGTCGGTGACGCCGTCATTGGCGTGGATACTATCGGTGTAGAGATAGTATAGGAATGCCTTGACCACCGTGTACGGTTCGGGGATATGCATTTTCTTGGTGTGGAACTCGGCCATTTGCGCGTTGTAAAGTCGGGCAAAATGCGGCCAACGAGCTTGAAGGATCAACTTGTGCACGTGAATCGGAGCAGATCTAGGCGCGTCTGGTGCCAGCCAATCCTGATCGGCGGGGGCTTCGCCTGCGCGGATGATACCCACGTTCATGTCCTCGTCCTCGTATTCACTTGCTAAAGCGGTGATGACAAAGTCAGTGCCGCTGCCTGTCTCGGGGGGCTGATTGAACAACTTGGCCAGGTCAAGACCTAGGCCTTTAGATGGTTGTTCCTGAGTTCGGGCATGTGCTGTAGGCCTAGAGAGAGCGCTTCGCGGTTCTGGTGCCAGGTTGTTACCGAGGAAGCCATAGCGACGTAGATCGATTTCCATGATGTCGCTCAGGTACTCCTCAAAGCCATTTGAGCCAATGTCGTTGGCTATATCTGTGGGACAGCCGAGCAACCAAGCTTTGGTGCCATCCTCATTCATCGTGCAGTAATGCCACCGGAATCCAGGTTTGAATATCTCGCGACCTTCAGCCAGTTTTTGCCAGCGCAGAGCTCCCAGATCAAGTGCTGACAAAGAGCACTCTTTCGAGGTTATGGTGGCGGCAGGTGTGACAAAATCGAGCAAGGTGCCGGATGAGTAGACATGGAAATGGATCCCGGATCCTTGAGAAGGGACACTTGGGCCAGAGACGAACTTCAAAGATGATATCGCACCAGGGGCCATGGGAGCATAAGTCTTCAGTTGGAATGAAGGAGTGTTGACCTGAGCGGTGCGAGAATTGGCGGCATAACCAGATGCCCCAATCACGGGCGGTGGGCCTATGGCATACGACGGACGAGGGGACTCAGTCGCCCGACTTGTTGCATGTCGGTCCGGAGAAGTGCCGATTTGAGGAGGGGACTCGAAGGCGGGACTACCTTTGAGGTCGAGCCACCACAAATCACCAATTTTGTCCATGTCTTCGCTGAGACCGCCGAAAACCCAGACACGATCGCCCCTGCAGGTGGTTAGCATGGTGTCAACAAGGCAAACTTGGTGTGGACGAACCAGATGTAGGCCGAATGGTCAAATCTTCCTACGAAGCGCCATGATCGTGACCAGGTGTAGGTTTTCAGATCCAGGTAGCAGATATCGTCCAATACGTAGTTGTCGTGTCCCGTAATGCCGCCGACGATGAATAGCTTGTCTTCGTGTAAGACGGCTGCATGTCGTGCTCGGCCTTTGGGGACCGGTCCGGTGACCTGGGGCTGAGTCCAATGCGCAGTCTTGAGATCGAATATTATAAGATCTGACAGATATGTGCGGTGCTCGTTTTCGCCTCCAAATACCAATAACTTGTCACCCTGGTATAAAGTTGCAGTGTGTCCTGGATGGGCACTCATTAGTAATAATTCCTGAGGTGCCTCTGAATACATACTTACCCATCCGAACGCCTGGTATGTCGCCGTAGTTGTCCACTAGGCTCCACTGGTGGCTGACCAGATCCAGCTTCAACACATGGTTGTAGACCTCGTCCGTGTACTGATCGAACCCACCGAAAGCATAGATGTGGTTGTTTCCGCAATAGGTCACCGACGCATTGACTAGACAGGCCGGTCGTTGGCCAAGGGTTCGTGTGACCTTAGGTCTATAGCCATCCATTGTGGCGCGGCCCTTCATGGGGGAGTTTGGCATAACGAATGTGTTGGAGGAGGAGGCAGCGGAGGCCGGAGTCGGGCCACTGGAGGTGACAGGAGTGAATGTCGGGATAGGCGGCGGAGGAGGAAGGGTGTTGGGGGCTGGAGGGCCGCCGAAGAGAGACTGCGATGCCATTGCCGAATTTGAGGGATGCGCCAGGTTCGGGTACAGAAGTTGCGTCGGTCTCGATCGATAGAAGCGTGGATCGCGTTGAAGCGGGACGCGACCCTATTTCAACATTCCTGAATCTCGGCGATGGTGACAGATCACGACCGCGGACGTACTGAAAGCGAGAGTGGCGATTAATCGTAGAGAGCGGTCGGGTGTGGGCTTCTCTTCGCAAGACCTGGGATGCCCTGAAGAATGTCGTCGATGATTTGACTTTGTGAAGTCGGAAAGGCCCGGCCAAGCAACGGGCTAAGGCGCGATGAGAAAGGGATGGGCAATGGAGGACAACCGGCAGGGGTGTGGAGTACCTTCTGCGGAGCGGCAGCGGGCAAGGCAGGCATCTGGGCAGGGCTGAGGCCCGGCATTGCAGGTGCTTATCAAATTCCCATTCTCAAATCGCTATCTGTATGCTGGATAAATACATATCAGCATGATTGCTGCAAGTAGGGAAGTCGGGTGCAGGCCCTGCAGGGTGCGATCCCCGGAAAATCAGAAGCCGCGCCGTTGGTGTGCCCACCACCCCACTCCACTTCACTCCACTGTGCTCCGTGCCCCGTCCCAGCGCGGTTGCCCGGCGCGACCGTCGCAGCAGCGATCCACCCATTGTCAACACATAAATCACCGGCTTCGAGCTGCATTTCAATATTCTCTTTTCTTCCCATCAAGAACCTCCTCTCCTCCATTCCGCTACCCTCCAAACCTCCTTCTCTCCGCTACCTATAGCTTCAAGCTATTCCAAAGCCTTCCACAAAGCAACACATCAAGTCCACTAGATCTCATCGTTTTCTACTTGCCCTCCGTGGAAGTAGAGCCATCTGATCGCCCCTCCGACTTAGAGCCGTTCTTCGTGAAGGCACTTCGATCCATCGAGCACAACAACGACAGATACTAACCCAACAACTTTCCAGGAACCATTAACTTGAGTCTCTTGGAGCTCGTTCGATTCATCGAAGTTCTCCTACTCATCACTCCCGAGTCATTCACTTGTACCTCGCCGGAGTTCCCTCGATACGTACCTGATACAGTCATCCCTTAGTCAATCAGACAACATGGCTTCAGCAGCAGTATCGACCCCTCTCAAGTCCCACAAGGGACTCTTCTCCTCCCGTACCGCTGGCGGACGCATGCCTTTGACCCCTTCGCCTCGTCAACGCTCGACCACCTCGACCGGTGTCTCGAAGAAGGACTCGTCTCCTTTCACACCCGAACGCGATGCGCGTCGCCCGTCCAGCAAGTCCGTCTACGGTGGAGGAAACCTGTCTGCACACTTCGCAAAGTCTACCAACAAGTCCTCGCACCGTGACTCCCCCAAGTCCAACATTGCTCGGAGCGTGTCTAGCCCGCGCAAGGCTCTTGAGCTTGGTGTGTCGGATTTCACCCTGGTTGGCACTGGTCCTACCAAGTCTTCCCCCACTGGCAAGCCCAAGGCTAAGAAGACCAACCTGCGACAAAAGACCAACAAGACCACCATCAGCTACGCCGCTGACCGATTCATCCCCAACCGCAGCAATAGCTCCGCTATCTCCAATGCTGGCTCAGGAAAGCTGGAGGTCAAGGACAAGAAGCGATCCAAGAAGACCACTACCGAGGCTTCTTCTGTCCTCTCCACAGCCACTGATGATGCTATTGCCTCGCTGGAAGGCCTCAACATCAACGAGGACGACTCGCCTTCCTACTCCCGGCCCTCGCCCAACACAGTAGCCTACCAAGACTCCCTTGCTAGCGCTTGCGGAGTGGACCTCCACACGAGGATCCTTCAGTTCAAGCCCGCTCCCCCGGAGTCCTCCAAGCCTATTGATCTCCGCCAGCAGTACAACCGTCCTTTGAAGCCGGCAAATGCCAGCTCGGCTCAGTTCCGACGTCGCATTGCCACGGCCCCTGAGCGAGTCCTCGACGCCCCGGGTTTGATCGATGATTACTACCTGAACCTTCTGGACTGGAGCTCGGGCAACCAGGTTGCCATTGGCCTGGAGCGCAACGTATATGTCTGGTCGGCCGATGAGGGCTCTGTCAGCTGCCTCTTGGAGACCAACCCTGACACCTACGTCAGCAGCGTTAAGTGGTCTGATGACGGAGCGTACGTCGGCGTTGGTCTTGGCACTGGCGAGGTCCAGATCTGGGATGTCGCTGAAGGCATGAAGATTCGCAGCATGTTCGGCCACGACACGCGCGTTGGTGTGATGGGCTGGAACAAGCACATCCTGTCCACCGGTGCCCGCAGCGGTCTCGTCTACAACCACGATGTGCGCATTGCTGAGCACAAGGTTGCTGAGCTCGTTTCGCACACCTCCGAGGTCTGCGGTCTTGAGTGGCGCTCCGACGGCGCTCAGCTTGCCACCGGCGGTAACGACAACCTAGTCTCGATTTGGGATGCCCGTTCGCTGGCAGTACCCAAGTTCACCAAGACTAACCACAAGGCCGCCGTCAAGGCCCTTGCGTGGTGCCCGTGGAACATGAACCTGCTTGCCACGGGTGGTGGTTCTTACGATCGCCACATCCACTTCTGGAACACCACCTCGGGGGCGCGCGTCAACAGCATTGACACCGGATCTCAGGTCACTAGCCTCCGCTGGAGCAACAGCTACCGCGAGATCGTCAGCTCGAGCGGCTTCCCCGACAACTCTCTAAGCATTTGGAGCTACCCCACGCTCGTTCGCAACGTCGAGATTCCGGCCCACGAGAGCCGTGTCCTGCACAGCTGCCTCAGCCCCGATGGGCAGATGCTCGCTACCGCAGGTGAGTCTTGCTGCCTTCCGGGGAAACCGTTTGGATGGTGATGCTAATCTGAAATCTAGCTGCCGATGAAAGTTTGAAGTTCTGGAAGGTGTTCGAGAAGAAGGCCGGTGCTGCCGCCGGCGTGGGTGGCAGCGGCTCGACGGCGAAGGCTCAGATGGCCAAGCAAATGACCATTCGATGAAGCACCCCGCAGATCTGACAGGTGTGTCAGGATCAAAGGCGATCGACAGTAGGTATTACGGCTTCCTCTAGGATATCTCTGGTACTGCGATTCGAGGTGACTTCAGCAAGCGTGGCGTTTGGATCCAGCATTGCATGGCGGATTGGAACGCTTCATGGGAATCTTGGTCATGACTTACGAAAGCCTGATACCCGTTGAGAAGACCACTTGTGTGGATTTGCATTTGAGCATTGTATTTATATCATCGCATCCGGCACAAGAGCATGGTGGCCTTGCCGAGTAGGAGTTGATTGTATTAATTAGGTAGTCACCATATCAAGAACACGATGTGAATGGCTGCAGTTTATTGACTCCCAGGCAACTGACTTCCGTCTCTTCTTGCAGGGAAAATTAGGTTCAACGTGAGGGTGCCTGGCCAATGTACCTACCCGCCTTGCCCGTCACCCCGTGTGCGTGTGCGCGACGTGGCTCAGGCACAAAGCTTATCTTATCAGACAGGCTTGGCACTATTAGCTAAGCGCGGAAGGTGTCGCAGCAGCGGCACTTTAAGCAATTACCGTATTTAAGGGAACTCTTCGCGAACAACCACACAAGGACACCAGCTGCCATATCACGAACCACCCCGCGCCAGGACGTTGATGCATCAAGAACCACTGAATTCATTGAGGCGATCGAGTATTCAAGTATAGCCGGCCACATTTGCGCTAGAGAGGCCTGCGGGCAGGAGTTTGGGCACGTGTGACTCCCCAAAACCTCCCCCAGCGGCTTCCATCGAGCGAACAGTCCATCCACCCACCACCACACCACGGCACCAGGGCACCACGACCTGTCGCTCGACTCTGCCCAGAAACGCTATCCATCATCGTCTAGCGAACAGCGCAACCTGCCACCTGCCATCTGTCAACAACTTGCAGGCCGCATCCTACTTGCACCCCGCAACGCTACCTCCCTCCACCGCGCGGTCGCATCGGGACCCTGCATCAACTGACTACTCACCTGGTCCTGACGAACTCTCCGCGAACCGACACCGAACAGCCGACAACGATACGTCCTCGTCACGATGTCGAACGCACAAGTTGGCAACGTGTACCAGCAGATCATTAATGATGTGATTGAAGCGTCGCGGGTTGACTTTGAGGAGTCTGGTGTCGACGAAGTGATTCTGGACGAACTTAAGAAGGTAAGCATCATCAATTTGCTGGACGACACCACCTGAAAACCCATAATCCATTGCACGATTCATCTCCTTGACCATCTTGGGATCTGCCCTTTCTGCCCTTCCCAATGGTGGCATTGCGTGGACGTCTGCCGTCGTCGGGTGCTCACCCTGTTCTTTGTCTCGCGACGGCAAGGCAGCCCCCGAGGGTGGTGAGAACCGGGCGGTTCTGGAGAGGGGACGGTGGTACTATTTGGGCCTTTTATGCCCCTTCGCCACCAGCTAAAGCCCGATGAGTCAGACAGCTCTGATTGGCTCCATCCCCAACCCACTCATGTGCTACTCATCCTCCTGTTCTCGTGGCTGTCGCTGCTGTCTGTGTCATCCCCGACCCTTGTCTTCATCTCATTTATTACATGTCGCTCTTCTGGTCAAGCCACCATCCTGGGCCGGCATCTCCTTCCCCTTCCTTCCATCTATCGTGGTTTTCTCTTACTCAATTGCCTACCAACCCTGGTCCCGCTTCGTATTACTAACCCTCCTGGCATAGGGCTGGCAGAAGAAGTTGACCCAGCAGCAACTAGCGAGCTTCCCTTGGGATCCTAAGCCAGACCCTCCCCCGGCCCCTGCTCCGGCTGCCACCACTGCTGCACCAGCACCGCAGCCCGTTCCGGCTTCATCGCCCCCTCGGCCTGCCTCTAATGGCGCTGCCTACTCGCAGCCCCAGGCGCCTACCCCCCAGGGCCTCACCATGCCCATGCCTGGTGGTCAGCCAACAACCGATCCTCGCATCAAGCCAGAGCCGGGGGTGAAGATCGAACCAGGACTGGACAACGCTTCTGCAATGCCGCGAATGACCCCGATGCCGCAGGTGCATCAGCAGAACGGCGAATTGGTCCAGGACCGTGTTGTCGCCCAGCTGCAGCGCCAGTTCGGTGATAGAGCTGCTGCGACCATTAATCGCTTGACTGAGCAGCCAGCGAACGGAAGCCAAGCCCAAGCTCAGACTCAGGCCCAGCAAGCTGCCATGGCGCAACAGTATGCGCGTGGCTACCAGGGCAACGCTCAGCAGCAGCAGCAGTACCGCCCCAACATGCCTCCCATGGGCGTTCAACAGCAACAACATCAGCAGCAGCAGCAGCAACCCCGTCCGACCATGCCCAATGGCCACAGGCCTCCCCAGTCTCAGATGGATGGTACCGGAGACGATGGTAGCCACATCGGCGTTCTTCTCCGTCAGGGCGCAGCTGGTCAGAGCACCGAGTTGGGCCGAGTCGAAATCGACGGCCTTCTCCACGCTCAGATTGCTGCTCGCGCGAGCGCCATGGAAGGCGGTGGTCTGATGGTACCCTTGAAGCGTTCCAGGAAAGACAAGTCCAAGTCCCTCTCCAACCACCGCGAACCAGCTGCCGATGCGGGCCCTTCTCAACTTGACGGAGGCGAGGATGACGTCAAGGACGAGGAGTCCAATGACGAGGATGCCATCAACTCGGATCTTGATGACTCTGATGATAACGTCGAGGAGAACGACGATGACGAGGAGGCCGGCCAGATCATGCTTTGCATGTATGACAAGGTTCAACGGGTGAAGAACAAGTGGTATGCCCTTTCCACGTCGACTCCTCATCCCAGAGTACAAGAACACCAACTAACTGTCTTTGTAGGAAGTGTGTTCTCAAGGATGGTGTTCTGAACGTGAACGGCAAGGACTATGTGTTTCACAAGGCGACTGGCGAGTATGAATGGTAGACGCAGCACAATGCCCTTGGCCTGGTGTGTATCATGCCCGGCGTTGCGCGAGATCAAGGCTCACCGGTCAATCATTACCATTGGGCAGTCGATCAGTTTCAGATGCTTTCAGACTTCGGTAGGCGCCTGGTTACCAAATGCATAACATCCTGCGAAAATATTTAGGGTTCAGGCGTTTACGGTTGCCGGTCTACGGGCAATGCCCCATGAGCCTCATTCGGAAGGCTTGAACGATGGGGTCGTGTTCGTCCGCTTTCTAGATTTCCCTATGCGTTGTCTTACAGGTTTCTCTCTGTTGTCTTCTGCAGACTGGCCGATTCACGACAGCTCTGCGCACTATCAGTGCATTCGTCTCCCTGTCTGTGCCAAGGATCATTAGCACAAGTCGGGGGGTACTGTGACATGGATAGGTCAACAGGATGACTCAGTTCAATAGACATACGATGCTTTCTGCACCCAAAATTCCGCATTCTTCCGTGCTTACACCAATGCTGTCACTTCAGGGTACACGGTACACAGGGCAAGCTCGTCCTGCTACTGACAGCCTGTAACATGGGGCGAGGGCGAACTCAGAAGGTAGGTTTCAAGACCTCTCGTTGGAAACGTCTGGTGTGGGGTCAATAGAACTATGTTGTGGCATGGAGAGCGTTAGGTTAGGTCTATGATTAGGTCTGCTATATACAGGTATCGGCCCTTTGTTTCCCCAGACCCCTGGGGGCATTTCCTGTTGAGAGGTTGGTGCTGGCTTCACCAGCGCTCAGGTTCACGTGTCCTTGGAGTGTGTCGCTTGACAATAGACTTTGTTGTATCTGAAGAGAAAAAGCCACCGGCAATCTGTGAGTTGGCCGGTCACCATTACCTCCTCTAACCTTACTCTTCCTGCTGGAGACCTCTCCCCAGTCCGATCATACCCAGCCTCTCAGCCTGTCCAGGATCATTTCCTTGCTCGCACTCCGTGAGTTGTTCTCCTTGGCAACATAGGTGCAGCAGGTGGCCGGAAAGACTACAGCTGACCAAAGGATCTCCGTTCGGGCGCAGATCCCCGGATGCGAAGATGTGGATCAATCAGACTTCAGCACTGATCTAGCGGACAAGGCGAACCGAGCACGAACGTGGGAGGCCGCCGTCGCAGGCCCAAAGTATACCTGCTGTTCAGATCCCGGCGTACACCCAGCGGAGAATCTCTGGAAGGGCTCTGTGCGTCCCGTTCGAGGTCAATCGCCTCGAGACGGCCTTTGTCATGCCTCCGGGGCCTCGACGCATCCATCTTTCCCTCCCCTTGGTGACGGGCGCCGACGTGGACGGCAAGTCTGGTCGAAGTTGCTAATGCATTTCCAACCGCATGCATGGGAGACCCTGACGATCTATGCCGTTGCGTGGTGGTATCGGAGGTCGCCAGCCAACCCTTTCTCGGAGGCGGACCCACTTCCCGACGGCTTGCTCCCCCCTATTCCCCGGCGAGCCCGGGCCCTGTGTTGGTGTCGGTCGTCCCATCATCGCCATCAGGTCAGATCGCATAGCCTCTCCGCGGCCCTCGGGTATGTTTCATCGCGCGCAAAGCTTGTTTAGCCTCTCTCGTGTTCCATGGTATTGACAGCAAACGCGGCGGCTTCCGGTGTGTCGGTACACCTCTTGGCAAGGGCATATGGCTCCATGACTACGAGGCCTTGAGATGATTGGGGTAGACTTGCTTGGTGATTAAGGGGTATGTGATTGATTACGCATCAATGCACAGGTTTAGGGGCTCGTTGACTGAGTGTGTCGCTTTGCTCTGGTGAAGAGGGAAGTAGGTCTTCGGGTTTCTCCGACTTGCGAACTGACCATCGTACCTCCCTTTCATAGTCGAAGCAATCGCTCCCTATTGGGTCTGGTAAAACTGGCACGGGTGATCGCGATCGCAGATGACAGCGTCCCAATCCATGTTCATAGACCCCATGGATGGGCACAGCTCACTGATGGCGAAACCCACTGAGGAGTGAGTCGAGGACCGTGGCTGGGTACGGCTTCAAGGTATCCGGTAGTACGGGGCAGACCTCATCTAGGTAGTTAGTGACATTGTCGGAGTTTGATGTCCGCTTTCCTCTCACGATGGGCGAATCCTTCGCATTTTCAAAGAAATGGGTTCTCGGAGCCCATCAGGCAGTGGGAGGAGGCCATGCACACACTCGGACGATGGAAGTTGGTCATGTCACGTGTCCCCACGCCTGCCGTGTGGTCAGAGGATCGGCCTTTGCTGCGCTGGACCACTCCGTAGGTTCGATTTCGTAGGCGCTTCTCAGCCACCCATCAGTACCTACCTATGCGGCCCGACAGCTGTACCGACGTCCAGCTGCATGTTAAGTTCACCGCTTCGCCTCCGTCGACACGTGCCCGCACGGCGAGGCGTACAACACCACCCTGGCCCAATCTCAATGCTTCACGTATCGACGCCCCGCAGAAACGGGACGATGGCATTCTGGAACTGCCTTGTCCTTTTTTTTTTCTCCGCCGCCTCTATGTTGTACATCCGCAGGAATTGCTATTCATAGGAGGGTGTGGGAACTGCCGAGAAGGGATTGTGGGAACCCCTCCTGGAAGCAGTAGTTAGGGAACACATCATGTCTCAGCATGGTCCCCGGTGCGCATCCTCGACCCATGGAAACCGCGTGTCGGGCACGTTGACTTATTCGCTTGTCTGGGATATATGCTGTCCCGGCTCCGCAGTGGAGTGCCGCGAATCCGCCGGGAACTGACGATGAGCTCGTTCTGGTTTGGCTGCGCGACTTCATTGGTTACCGACACGGCGGCACCGTTATTTCCACCCTTCCTTGCCGGTCCATGGTTCGTATCGTTAGAGGCTCCATGTCATTTCCACTAATAACGCCAGGTCACGGAAGCTGAATGACGGGAAAAGGATGACGGAAGCACTATTCCTGTGATCAGATGGGTCAACAAATGGTTCGGGGTGGTGGGAGTACTGTACTCCGAGCCGGGTTGTCGTCCCTGGAGCCGCGCTTCGATGGGGATAGGACGTCTTCTGTAAGCACCTTGGTCTGGTCGTTTCGTCTTAGTGAAGCCAGAACGTGGGGGTTCGCACAAGGCTCGACCAGGTCCAGAACCACCAGCGCACATGTGATGACCCGGCGGCTTGGAATATCTGGGAAACCCGACCGCATGCCACTCGGCCGGAGGATCAAACTGTCGGAGACCAAAGGGCGGCTTAACCCGGTACGCTGGGCAGGACGGCCGGAAGGTGGTTCAAGCCGGTTGACTAGCGGTGGTGGCGGCGAAGCCTTCCGATACCAGGTCGGATATGGCAGGCCAGGCAGAGTCCGGAGCTTCGTGTGTGGCTGCTGTAGGAGACTATAGTAGTTTGGAAATAACAGCCTCGTGTCGATCGGGATTTGAAGACTCACCGGTGCCTTGCTGCATGGAAGGGGTCTTACCTCACCGGTCGCCAACACACAATATGATATGTGACACACTGCAGTTTACACAGTCTATGCCGGTTGGGTAGCATGCACCCCCCGTCGTCCATGTGATGATGGGCTTAAGCGTCTGCGGGGAAGATCCGGAACAGAGCCCGGAGCCCGAGATACTGGATGGCGGAACTCGCGGCAGGCAGGTCGACAGACTGTGATAGGTCGCTTCTACGTGGTTGGATACATAACAGGCAGTAGGACAACCGCCTGAAAGGCAATAACTGCCATGACCAGGCTACAGAAGTATCAGCTCTCGGGTTGATTATTCTGCAGGCGAAAATAGAGGGGACAATGGTGGTGGAGCATAGGCACTGCGAGGCCCGGAGGTGGGAGAACGCGCACCTAGCTACCTAGCGAATATTCCGCAATACGGTGCACTGCTGTCCGCCTCGCTCTGGTCCGGTAGAGACAACGATCAGAGGCTGTAGCGCCATTCGCTGGCTGCATCCCTTTCCGTGCAGGGAGGGTCGACACAAAGAGCCCAAGAGTATGGTTCAGCATAAAGATGAGAGCGACGGAGGCATAAGATCGAATCAGGTGACCACGGACTGGCGGCGGAGACCGCGGCGTGTGGCTGAGACAGGCGTGACAAGCAAGACAGGGTCGGGCGAAGTTGGGCGAAGGAGGCGAGCGTACACAGAGAGACTGACCCGACAGTTTGGTACGGGTACCACACCAGACTGCAGCCGGCCGGGGGGGTCGCCAGTCAGGTCGGGATGTTTTCGGGCCCGCAGCCCGTTTCGGAAGTTCGACGCAACGCTGATCCACACGGTACTTGCGACTGGTCCTCCACAAGTCCCCCAACATGTACACGAGACAGCGGTGTAGCTATCTATTGTTGGTTTCTCCGTCGCGTCAGCTCTTTCAGCAAGTCATCGTCACCGCCCTCTCTTGTGCTGCTCCTCTTGCCGCTGTGTTGGCTCTGAACCAGATCACGTCAGTCCCGCCTGGTCCACAGGGGAATGAGTGGAAGGCATATTTGGCCTGTCAACACGTGGTCTTGTCAGAGGGAGGATGTCGCGAAAGAGCGATGGGAGGTTTCGCTCATGGTTGTAGTCGGAGCTGCGCCAGGCAGATCCCAGGCGCTGCCAGGTCAACGTGAGAGGGTAGTGGGGACAAGCGATAATCATGTTTCGACAGAAGGAGAAGAGAGTGTCGGCATGTGGCGATGGTCCGTGGGATGCTGGTGAACCGTCCCATCCCCTCGATGGGCCGATACTTCGGAAAATTTGTCTCTGGAATGTGAGAACCATCATGTGGTGACACAGGCCTTGGGGCTGGCTTTAGGTGTGTGCCTTATGCAACTGCTGTGCTTGTTTGCTCTACCTATCGCTTGCGTTCCCCAGCAATGACCCAGTGAGTGACGAAGCCACCCGGTCACAGCCGGACTCGTACGGCTGCGCATGGTTTGGAGATTGTTGGCGAGCATATCAGCGAAAGCTGTCATGTGTGGACACATATGCTCCTTAGCTGACATTATAGCCGTCTACATGGTCTCCTTATCGGCCTTGTCGAAGGTGTATTGTTCTATGGGGATAGCCCACGGTGTCCACTCGTATCCATAGGGGGGCGGCATATTGACAAGTCTTATGGGCGAAGGGCACACACGTGCCATCATGCTCTTCAACTTTGTCCAAGGCGCCCAGTAGCGGTTGGGGTGCAGACCGTATGGGGTCACCGTCCCAACGGAACCGCCATAGTTTCCAGCTGGCTGGCTTATATTGGCTGAATTCGCATCTTTAGTTGTTGACCGTAGTTCTTGGTTCTTTCATTCGCCCACTGTGGTCTGTCATGTACATCGGTGCGGCATCATAAAGAGACTTAGTGGAGTACGGCCAAGGGCGAACCACTCAGCTGGATTCGCTGAATGATTGGTCCTACGAAGCCGTAAGCTCCCCAACGACATACGCGAAAGTCCAGTTGCCTGGGCTAGCTTGTACCTGGGCAGTACAGGGAAGCTGCCCAGAATCTCCATGCCGATGCTTGGGTACCCAAGTAGGTAGTTGTCCGCCCATTTAGGCGACACTCCTCGGAGAGTCCTGGAAGAGCGACCGTATCCTTCGTGTAAGAGCTTCGACAGTCGAGGGCCTACTTGTTCCTCGCACATCAAGTCGCATGACTGTCCCAATCTTAGCTCGCAGAGACTTGTAGCCAACGGTGTCTCGGCAAATCGGGAGAGCAACGGGGCTCGCTTCCCCATACTTTCGTCGAATGATCAAGCTCGGTTGGCGATTCCCAGCAGGATTTCAACCTCGAGTGAATGAATGGTTTGCTAGAACGATTATGATCTTCAGCATGTTTATGCCACGGCCAAGTACATAGTGCTCTTCCAGTGCTTGGGCCATGGGGTGTTGAACTTGGAAAGCAGCCTATGCTGAAAGCATTCTGAGCGAAAGGACACCTTCAGACACCGTTGATTTTAGCGCTTGGAAGACGGGGCACTCAGTGCCAACCAACCGAAAAAGGAACAGTCCCCGCGCTCCTCTTGGATCACGCAACACAGACGCATCACACTGCGCCTTATCACGGGAATCGTGAGTTGACTCGTAGGGACGAGGAATCTTGCCATAACCCAGTTCCGCCAAAAGCTGGTAGTGTTTGTTGAAGCGGTCCAACCACGGTCTACGCTGGCCATTATTCCCGGTTCTTAGAGTCAGATGGCCGAGCAGAGTTCTTCGCGCGATTCATGATCGTCGATTGACTTTGATGCAAGAACAAGCAATGTCCTCGTGCTGCCAACGTCAATAACAAACCAGCAGAAAGCAGGGTTAATAGTAAAATCCCAGTTGCCGGCTTGCTAAAACCACAGTGTTGACCAGGAGCCGTTGCAGATTTATCCGAGAGCTTGGTTCCGACCTTCGAGGGCTGCTTTACCGGCTGGAACTCGGGCCATCCTTGCCAGTGCGGGTGACTGGTGACTCCTTCGGCTTGCCGAGAATACATATACCGGGCAGCTGAAAAAAGGGGGTCTCCATGGTCGCAGTGCATAGGGTACGGGAACACAAGGGGGCAAGTTAGTGCGAGGTCCGGGATTCCGACCCGAGGGAATAGTTATCGGCGGGTGCTCCCGAGGCCCTGGGTCGTTGCTTGTGTGCATATCCTGTGGCGGCGTAATTGGCGGGGGACCTAGGACTGCCCATCCCCTCGAAGCTATCCAGACGCCATGACTCGTCTATCCACAGGCCCAAAGATTCAGATCAGAAAGCACCGAGGCACGATCGGTAGCCAAGTTGGCGGAGGACACGACCACGTAGTTTTCTTGTGGACAGCACGAACATCGGGTTCCCGTCATTTAGGAAATCTCGCCCTCGCCCCCCCTGGTCAAGTTGATGTGGCCTTGGCCATGCAGCTCGCCTGGGTCTCCAAGTGCATCCGGCTCAAGCACGCCCGACCCTTCTCGATCGGTGACCGTCTGCGCTACCTGACATAGTCAGAGTGGCGTACCCGTGGAACACGAAAAATGTCTGGTGAAGACCAGGTAGTTTGTTGCACCACGCAAGGCCTTTTTGTTGTCATACCAGAACGGGTGCAGGCGATGCAGCCTGAGCTTTTTGCAAGACTCTGACTTTCAGTTGCTGTTCTCCTTTCTGTCTACCTGAAAGTGGCCACTGGAATAACCAAAGCATGGCTGTTGTCCGAGCCAGTGCTTCGGCGGATCGTTGCAAATGAGGGTCCCCGTCAACGACAGATCACCGCAAAAGAGTCTAGTCCAGGTGATTCCAGTTCGGAAACATCGGCATGTGGACTGACCAGTGCACAGTATGCCGGTGGACTGAGGGTTTTCATAATATATTTGGCGTCGGGCACGCTGGTTGAGACGTGGCCAACGTCCAAGCTACCGTGTTGTAGACTTATGACCGCACCTCGTTCTAGTAGGCGATATATTAAAGGGCCGGATATTCTAGATCGAACCTAAGCAGATAAGAGAGGTGAGCTGCAAAGAAGCAGTGATTGTCATCCTTGCTCAGGTTACGAAGAAGTTGTCTGCCGGCCCCCCCAAGGCGGAATGACAGGACGTCTGTCACAGGAACGAGTGTTCCATGCATGTGCTGGCTCGCCAGCTCCTAGTAGACGAGCTATGACTCAATACCGGGCAGCTCGCGTAAGACAGCCAGATCCGGGAAGATGTCGAGGTGGAGGTGGAAGAGGAGGCTCTGCCGGAGGTGAGCGACTCGGGGAGGAGTTGCGGAAGAGAATAACGTTCCCGGGGTGGGGGCAGGTGAGTGCAGGTGTCGGCATCAAGATGAAGGGGGAGTGCGAGAGAGGGAGGGCATGGGTACACACATCTGGAGGGCAGATCTACATCGGTTTCAGGACACCTAACCTAAATGGATGGGCCCGACAGCTGAGAGTGCCAAGGAGGATTGGCGGCAGAGGGATGGAGCGCCAGTGCCTTCCCGCTCTCCGTCCGCAGCTTCCCAGCAGCGTTCCAAGCCCTACGTGTACCTGGACCTTGCTAGTACCTACAGGTAGGTTCCTAAGGAAGTAGCAACCTTACCATGTCCGTTACTGGGCCGGCCCGGCGTGCCTGCCCTGCCCTGTCTTCCCCTGAACACGGGCAGTCACGACTGGCAGGCGGCCTGACCAGTGACAGCGCGACCACTCACAGCGGAATTTTCAGATCTTGCAAACCCTCGCAAGCGTTGCATTCGCCCAGGCAGGCATGGGCAGGTTCATCCCGAACACCCAGCGGCCCCAGCGATCCCCGCGCCCCTGCCCTTTTCGCTGGGCTTCCTGCTTCCTGTTTCCACCCTGCCCCCGTTCCAAAGGCGCTGGGAGACTGGCTGACTGGGACTCTCGAGCAGACAGCGACATGTTGGTCTCCCACTCAAGCCGGTGTGGAAAGACAAAGGGACCGGCCAGACCGCATAGTGAGGTCCCAAGCAACCAAGTCTCCAAGCCAACGTCTCCAAGCCAACGTCTCCAAGGTTCCATCACCAACCCCAACGCGAAGTCTACCTCGCCCACCCTCAGAGCCCTGACGTACCTAAGTATGTACGGTGTGGCCTCTGCGCTCTACGACGTACCCCGGCGGCCTTCCACCTCGCACGAACACCATGGCGACGGCATACGTGTAAGGTAAGGCCAGCACATGCACAGCACACACACGCCCACACCGCGTCTGTCCAGAATAGTACATGCGTTGTACACCGTCGCCTGTCCCACCGCGGCCATGTACAGTACTTCTCGTCCATCCCATTCCGTTGGTGCTGGGCCATCACCATATGCAGTGGACGTCCGATACCACCGCCATCGCCGGCAGTCCAGCGGGCAGAGCCAGTGCTCTACGAAAGATCGTGCCCAAGGACACCCAAGGTTGGATACCTACCTATTCTGTACCTTACCTTAGGCAGCTACCTGGAGGCGGTATCTCAGGTAGGCAAGGTACAGACTGACTGGTATGCGACCAGCTATCGTCACCTCGAGTCTGTCTGCATCAATCAGTGCAACCCGTCCTCATAATTCTCAGGTACGTACAGATTACCTACATACCTTAGGTACCTACATTACCTACATGACTAGGCCCCCTAACCCTGCCTTTATGTCGACAGCGCCTGCTTACCGACCCGCGGTATATCCCACGCCGCCTGCATACCACCTACCTAGGTAGCTATATTCCAGATGCACGTTATACCACTCTCGATGTGCAGCTTTTGAGGTTAGGGTCTGTTGGCATTTGTTGGCATATATCAAGACTCCCACCTGCGCCCGCCGGTCTTTGCCTGGGTCGCCCAGACTCCGCCAGTTCGCGCCTCGGGCTTGAGTGCCTGACTGTTTGTTTACATCCTTCGCCTCTGATCCGCCGCCGTCGCCGCTGTCGCTGTACAAGGAGCGCCGGGCCAAATACTTTCATTCACGTCGATCGATACCTGAGCAACACTGCGCCGTGGGTTCGTGGGTTCTGACTGCGAGAACCTTCAGCTCAGACCAGGTACCCTGTACCGTTCCGCTTCCTGGTCGTCGCAGGTACCCTAAGCGGACCTGGCATTTTAGATTGCATAGTAGAGCCACCGCTGCGTTCAGTTCCGCGCGGCATCCGACAACCGCTGCTGCGTGCGTGGGCCATCTCGTTTTTGCCGCTTGTCATCATCGTCATCCCGGCCAGACCAGCGAGCGACCAGTCCGCAGACTCGGCCACCTTGCAGGCGGAATCGCGCAGCCAGCAAGCCAGCTGCCAAGCAACTCCTCGTAGCCTTTCCACCAAAACTCTGAAACGCAAGCATCTCGGTCTGAGGCCTCTGTGTTTTTGACCCGAAATACCTGCCTCCGAGGCACCTACCGACGCGTAGGTAGCGAGCCTGTTGGCAGCCCGTCGTCACATTCCATTCCCCTTGTACGGGATACCTTCCCAACCTGCTGTACAGCACAACACTGCAGAGGGCAAAATAGCGTACTGGCCTCTCCTCGCGACGTTGGGACTCTGTCAAAGACAAGCTTGGACGACAGGCCTCGACGGGCTTGACAGGCTCTCGTACCCGTACCTGGCCATATCCAGGCCCACGCTGCCCCCACTCCGTACCTGGTACTTCTCGTCGACGCCCCTCCAGGGCCCTCGCTCTGCCACCGCGCATCATATAGCCTGCCCCTCCAAGCCCTGAGGTTGTTTCTCTTTTCCGGGCATCGTCCATTTTAACTTTGAGCTCGTCCCATCGGTGCTTCTTCTTTAACCTCCCCCTCAGTCGTCGCGTCCCTTCGCGCTTTGCTTCCTCTCCTTTCTGACTCTGCTTCTTCACCTGGCATGTTAAATACCCAGGCCTCTCTTCACTATTCGGAACCTCGACCAACCTTCTTTTCTTCTTCATCGTGTCCACTCTCTTCCCGTCCCCGTGCCGTTCCGTCCCTCGCCCGCCCACTCGGGCAGCGCGCCGGCTCTCGAGCTAGCTTCCTCTATGACTATCGTCCGCCTGGTCTACCGCCATCTCCCGACTCTTCCTGTATGAGGTCCTCTGTGTCGAGCTAGCGCCTTTGCTCGCCCTCGCGTCTTTCCGCTACGGTCGATGCCATGTCCACCTCCACCACCCAAACCGGTCAACACGCCATCGCGTACGGCAGCTACGCAAGGTACGACTGTCGCTCGCCGAAAGCCCCTTCGTTCTGCTGACCCGTCGCAAACACTACAGTCACAGCCATGCTCCCACCGCCGTGGCGGCGCCGCCAGTAAACCCCATACCTTATACGTACGAGAATGGCCGCCCTTATAATGCTACGATGAAGTATTTCATGCCAGTAGATGCGGTAAGATATATCGTCTCGATGAGTCAAGCGTGTTTGGGGCTAAGATCAAAGAACGGTAGCTCGAGATGGAGCGTTTAGATCTTATGCATAAAGTGTTCTTGGTCGCCCGTTCGGAAGGGTCACCCACGAGTGGAGATTACCGTGAACGTTTGTGGGAGAAGGATCCCCCCATGTCGCCCAAAATCCTCGATCTTGGTTGTGGAACGGGTATTTGGGCGATCGATATGTCTAGGTCGGCTCCAACTTCACCAGGAAAGTCTACTTCGTCTCTCTCTGACCGGTGTTGCAGGGCGCTTCTTGAAGCTGGCAAGGGCTGGGCGCAGATCGTTGGGTGGGATCTCGATTTTATTCAGCCAAAGATGTACGGCTTGACCCTTCCATACATATGGTACACTGCTAAGAAGTCACAGGATACCTGAAAACACCAGGTTCGAGGGGCGCGATTTCGAGAATATCCCCTGGCGCGACGTCCAAAAAGACTCGTTCGATCTCGTTCACATGCGCTCGCTTGGCGGGTGCGTCAGCAACTGGCAAGCCTTGTACACGGAATGTTTCAAGTTCGTCCCTTTCCCAGTCATTCTCAAGGGACACGGATCCGGTTGCGCTAACGCTAGCCAGGCATGTCAAGCCGGGGGGAGGCATAGAGCATGTGGATATCGACTTCCGCCCACATACAGACACGAACGTGCTTCCCGAGAGCTCTAAGCTTCTACGATGGTCAAATCTGATGCACGAGGCCATGGCTGCCGAGGGCAAGCCTCTACATTTCGAGAAAGACGAACATATCAAGATGCTGGAGGTTGCTGGATTCGATGACGTGGCTTGCGCAGCAAAGCGGCTTCCTTTTAACGCCTGGTCAACTGAAGCCCACGAGAAGATGGTCGGTAGGTGGTTTCACATCGGGTTTTTACGAGGCTTGGAGGCGATGTCTCTGGCGCCCCTGACCCGAAGGTGGCGCATGAGCTACGACGAGATCATGCAACTTGTTCGGGAAGTGCAGGAGGAGATCGGCGTGAAAGAGCAAAGGGCATACTGCACTCTGTAGGTCATCCTCACACGCCATCGATCACGACTACCCTTATTAATAGTGTGGACAGGTATGTTTGGACCGCGCAACGTCGGCCGCAAGGAGCATGAGGTTGCATAACCCTCAGCGACTTTCTCGATCGCTTGGACTCTCCTCGACTACCTTTTTTGCGTCGTCCAAGCCACAACCAGTTTGGTATCGTTTATCGCGCTTACTGCGATTATATATGCTCTCGAATTCCGATTCGCTCTGCGCCTCTCCAACTTGCCGGCTCGCTTTGGATGCCGCTACGAGGTGCAGCAAGGTACATTCGGACACGACCCGAGTTTCCTGCCCAATCAAGTGCCTGAACCGGTTGGCCCTGCATTGGGCCATTCTCTCCCAAGTGTGATTCGGTCCATCCAGATCGACCTCCGTGTGTCTGAAACGAAGTTCACCCCGAGCGGCAGGTCCGGATTAGCTACTTTTCCCATTGACGAAGTTACGAGCACGAACGTACCTTGCATCACACTGCACAATTTCTTACGATTAGCAAACCACGGTCACCCGCAATGTCTCGGATGGTGGGGGCGCGCTTTCCCGAGCATATTCGGTATCATGGGCTGCCACTGATCTCAATATCCGCACGTGCCCCGTGAGGGGCAGACAGGCCTGGTGCACAACTTCTCCATCCTACCGGGGCGAGCGTTCAACCCAAAAAAAATAAAAAAAAAACCCCGAAAATTTCCCCAAAAATATGATCTGAGCAGCATACATCTGTCTCTGCATGAGCAACCCCATTGGCCAATCAGACGATGCTCCCTATCGAAACGGTCTCCTCACCATCTCTGCTGGCGTGCAGTGATCCATCGGCCGCTGCATTCGACCTGATGCTGCCCAAAACTACGAGTGCAACACTTAACGAGCGACCCAAGTCCTCCATCGATCCGTGAGACAGCGGCGTCTTACTCCGGCCACAACCGACCCTGTCCAATGCAGGAGCTGATCTGGGCGGGATTTTACGAGGAGTCATACTTGGGGGCCATGGCTATGGCCCCTGGAAAGCGCGGTCCATTGAATAAAACTGCCGGGGCCACCTATGAGGTATCTGGATTACACAGTAGTGGACCTTCCACCTTCGCATGCTACCCCGTCAGTCGAGGTGTGCCAGGTGCTCGCCCTTCCACTACGCTCGCCTACACAGTGCTCCCGTTGCATAATTCACAAGCACCTTTTTGAATAGGACCGGTATGTACAAACCCTGTAAGAAGGAAAGAGAAACAAAACCAACTTCAGGGGGAGCTGAAAGGTTGCCTTTTCCTTTTTTTTTTCTCTCTCCTTTTTTCTCTCTCTCTTTTTGGGACGTATGCGCATGAAACTACCAGCCGCTACCTTCTGTGTGATTGCTTTCGGTCGCCTACCTAAGTAGCTTTCCTCAAGTCAACTATTTCTTTGGCCTTGAACGAGATCAGGCTAGTCATTTGTACCAACTACAGACGACCCGAGAGATTGGTCGTTTCCTATGAGTACTACAGGGAGTGATGGGCGTTCTCCGATATTCGTGGTACACACATCCTTACGGTAACACTCTGCGTCAGCACTCGGCACGAGTCACGGTCCGGAGGACAGACCCAAAGCTGCTGTGTCACTCCTACTCACGATCGTCAGAACTCTCCGCAGCCCCGCATGATGATCTAAGCCGACGAAATAGCAGCTTGTCTCAACCACCCCTTGGTCCATGCCAACCTCTTCAGTGCCATCCAGTAGCACCACGAATATAGGCTCTTTCGGCCTTGAGTGCCATCAGCCAAGGTTGCGTAGGCCGCTATTTCGGATCTACTCTTCTACTTCGATACGGAGGCACAGCTCAAACAGCCATAGGAGGCCTCCTGCTGAGTGAGCGTCCGGGGCTATCCAGTAAGTAGTCGCATTCACACTCTCGGGCCACCGAGTCAAATCCGTAGCTTATTCGCTGCTGACCTCACTTCAGATACCGTTTGACCTGCTCGACTTGGGTGGGAAGTCCGGGATGTGGCCCCGACACGGCTGCATGAAGAATGTTATATGCAGCACCTACGTCTCTGCAGAAGCTCGAAGCCATCATTCGTGCACGCACTCAGTCTGATGACTCCTCTTGGTTACTCTGCTACACGGGACCTGCCGATACTTGACTTGCCAGCGCAATCCATCAAGGGTTCGAGTCTGAAGCGCTGCTGCCCCTTCAGGCGACAAGTCACCCAGGTTATCAGGTCGCTTGTTCTGCGCCGTGCCATGCACTTGGAATCGAGTCGAAATGGGGACGGCCCTTTGCCGAAAAAGAATAAACGGCGTGTTCGCCTCGCCATTGGCATATTCAGCCTGCCGCTTGTCTGCCTTTGATTTGACTTGACTACCCCTTCTTTCTTCACCGGCACGACCATTCCCGCGGTAATAAGACCGCGCAAATGAAATGCCATGATCGGTACCAGAGCAACGGCAATCGGTGGGGCGACTGAATCACGTGTTGCCCTAGGTGGATGATAGGAGCGGGAAAATGGGAAATCTTCAAAACCACACGACAGACGGATAAAAGATTGGTTAGCAGCAACGTGCCATCTACCGAACTGGTTGCGGCAACTTCGGCTTCAGCCAAGACTGGACGGTGCGATGCCCATGGCGAGTAACGGCGCCGGCATGGAAGGAGTCTGCTTCTGCGAATCCGAGAACGGCTCGTGAATGGGAAGTAAGGGTCGGCCCGCTTGGGAAATCTACCCGTTACGATCGGTACTACCGTGCTTTCTCGGGAGTTGGCTTGTTACATCTAGCTCCAAATGAGGGCTATCGGCACGCACCATCAAGCGAGACGGCGGACCAGTAGCGGCACAGGAACAACAACGGTCAGAACCAACAGTCTCTTGGCATCGTGCTCTATCTTCGGGGATAGCAGGCTGCTGTTGGTGATGACTACTCAGTAGCAGGCTAACTGTAACCCAAGACGCATCGATCGGCTTGATGAGCTGGCGAGGGAGACCAAAAGTGAGAGGAAACTCTACGGGGATGAGGATTCGCTTTGCGGAGACACGACTTCATAACCACGTACATAGGGGATCCCTGAACCCATCAACCGGAAGTATAGGTCCAGAATTGGAGATCCCAAGACCGGGTACCTCAAGCGACTTGCCCGAGTACCGATTCCAGCACTCGCCGACAACTGCCTCCCATACGAATAGGAAGCGTGCCCGATTCTGACAGCTCCCCAAGGCGCCAGCTTCCCGATCCAGCAAGCCGGCTTGGTCCAGTCTGTGTAGAATCCTTTCATCCATCATCCAGTCTACCATATTCTTCCGAATCGGGACGATTGTTGATGCCGGCTCTTCGAGAGTTGATGTGCTGGCACTTGGAGGATGCTATGCTTTGCGACCTGATGTTACGCCATCACGGATGCTCCCCACTAGACCGCGAGACGACGACAGGACGATGACAGACAGAGATCCATGACGAGTATCCACCGTATTGTGCGCACAGCGACCAGTACTGCAACCTGCTTCACAATTCCACGTGTCTCTTTGTCTATTGCTCGCCAGTCGGTGATGTCTGACAGTATCCTGCATTCTGGTGTCGTCTCGGGCCTCTGGGACGGGCCAACGGCGACAGACAACTGGCACCGAAATGGGGAGAGGCGAGGCCGTCAGGGGGAGCCGGTCCGGCGACCAGAATCTGGGCCCGGGTGTTTCGGCCGCAGATGACCGACTGACTTGCTCGCACGAGGTAGGAAGCCTACGCCGGGAAAGGGAAGCAAAGGAAGTGCTGGATGCTGGATGCTGGGTGCTGGATGCTGGATGGGCGCGACTGGCAGACTGGCAGACTGGGTCCATGTGCAGAGCGTGTACCACAACGCTGATTTGCAGGGCTGCGTTGATCGACAATTTCCTGCCCGACCCAGCTGCCCGTCACATGTGCGCCCTGCTCTACTAAGGTACGCAACCCCCCGGCCCCTGCATTTTGGCTCGCCCACGAGCACCCCGAAATAGTGTCTAATAAGGCACCAACCTTGACTCCCATTCTTCCGCTTCGGCATGCGCTCCCCGTGAACATCCAACCAAACGAGTTTAGCTGCTCTTTGGGGTAACGGTAGGAAGGCATGGGGAGCAGGGGAGCAGGGGAGCAGGGGAGTAGGGGAGCAGGGCAGCAGGGCCGCAGGGGGAACCACGGAACAGGGACAAGCTTAATATTAATACCTACCTACTTTACCTTACCTACCACAGACTATGCAGTATTCTGCCAAGACCGTGGTGTTGTGCAAGCAGTAGCGGCTCTTGCTCGACCTCTGGGAACGCATCCTCGACCTCCATCCCCAAGACACGGAGGCGATCCCGCGAGCACTGCGCCGCACTGCTGCCGCCGCTTTCTCGGTATATGGCCTGGCTGCAATAGTCCGCAAATGTTGGCGGTTAGGTAGCTGTAGTCGTACAGAGCTTCGACGGCGGCCTTCAACCTGACATACCTGAAAACCCGACTCGCTCACTTGTCGACTTCGGACCCCACGGAAAAGGGTGGAGGGATAGGTCACTTCTCGGCCCCCAAGAACAGCGCGTTTTGGCGGTGACGACATTCTGTCGGTGGCACTAACATTCAAAGGGACGATACGACACCGAGCCGCAATCGCTTGCCCGCCGCCTCGAGGCCATATAACTATGGTAGCGAAGGTCAGAGTCCGGGCCAACAAGACCAATACCAAGAAGCAATGCCAACTGTCAACCAACAGTCAACAGCAGCCACCTGCATTCGTCACATCGTACGAAGGGTCTTCATCAGCCAGCCGTTCGTATTGCAAAGCCGTCAACGAGACCGGAGCGGGCCGACCCCGGTCTCGAGGACGAACTACTATGACGAATGCCTTGTCGACTGCATACATACTGCGTAGCCCTTGGGTCGTTTCGAGGCAGTCTGGACTCTTGGAAGCCCACCGACGGCCACGATGCTTCATTCAGCACAGCTCTTCCTGGCCCAAAGGCAACCCGCGCGGCTTGTCAGGCTTGGGTACCCTGACGGGACTTCCCCGGCCTGGCCAACTTGGACACGACTCTGCATCGCTTGTATCCTCTACCTCCCGGCTGACCGCACTTTTGCCGGCTTCCATTCGGCGCTGTCCGCTGTGACCGGTCTCCATCTGGTCCCGCCAGGTCGGGCGTTTCGGGCTTTGTCCGGAAACGACGAGCCCGCAGCCGCACCGAGTACGACGCCAATCCCGGTCTCACCCCGCGAGGCCTGTCCAGCTGAGCGTTGCGGATCACCAGCCTTGCTTACCTCACCGCGGACAGGTTCGCAGGCTCCCCCTCGCTAGCTCGGCTGACTCCGCGCGTCTAGGGTGTTCGCTATTGTGTGGGCGTATAACCACGGTGAGCGCGTGACCTAGGTATCGAAGGATCGCTGCTGATTCCCAGGTCAAGCGCCCCAGCTCGTCTCAAGAACGCACAAGGGGCCTGGCCTGGCCTGGCCTGGCCTGCCCCCTCCCCGGCGGCTCTGCCTTCGATCTCCGACGCCCGGTCCCCATCAGTTCATCGCAAGCCTTGCCCCGAAAACGTCATATCCAGTCACGATAACCGCGATACCTACGGCCTTCGGCTATCGCCTGCCGGGGCTGTTCATGCACGCACGACTATCCATGCAAGCAAGCCATGTACAGGTACCAGATGCAAGAAGCGGGCTTGGCCAGGGTCGAGCTCTTTGTTTATTCCCGAGTACAACACATGTCCGTACCTACCTACCTACTTCCTAGCGGGGTATGTAGCTCTGGGAAAAGTAAACGCAGCACGCGCGCGCGAGCCAAGCGAGGTGTCCCGACGCCCCGGGGCTGCGGTGTGTGTGTGTGTGTGTTTGTGTGCGCGCGCACTCTAGGAACGAGGCGAGGCAGATGCAGGATACAACATCGCTACCAGCAGCAGCAGCAGCACCAGCAGCGAGGATCTTCGGCCGCTAAAGCAGCTGAGCCGACGACGACGTGTGCGAGATTGCAGATCATGTAGGTACCCAACCTCCCTACCTAACCTAGGTATCTTGCATCTTGCGCGCATAACCGAACAGCCAACTCGACGGTGAGCGGAAAAGGATGGCTATGGCTACCACCTTCTAAGTATGCAGCTATACCTAACCTAACCTAACCTAACCCAGCCCAACCGCCCAAGCACATGACCTGGCTTTCGACGGAAATGCAACTCAAGTGCATGAGTCACCTGGCATAGGTGCAGTTTGTCCGTCAAGAGCCGGTTTACGGACCAGGTTGCACAGCCCCGTCATCTCTAACCTAGATGACCAAGCCCCGAACGTGAGTGCCACGCAAGGAATGATACCTACCTACTTACCGAAGCTCGGGCATCAGGTGCTCCTGGCAGGCATCATAACTAAGAGAGATGAAACCGAAGCCCGGTCGAAGCGCCGCGCGGACGTAGGGAATCCTGCCCACGCAGCCACATGGGCGAACCATCCCTCGATATGTATATTCGTAGCCTCGTACACGCATCCCGCGTCCGGCTGACGATGTAGAAAACGGCAAAGGGACCTCGCAGGAGTCTGCGCAGTACTATACCTACGTACGGCGGTGCCGCGCGGTTTTCCGATCGTACGTATCTACAGACGACGAGACGCTGCAGAACGCCTCACCTGCCGCCTTTCGCCTGCCTGCCAGGGCAACCCGCCCCCCGGCTGGGAAATCCACGCGCGTGCATCTCGAGGCTATGGAGGCGGTGAGTCGGAAGGCGCTCGCTCGATCCGTGGCGGCGGGGAGGCGAGGCGAGGCGCCTAGGGCTGAGATCTGCTGCTGCGGTGTAACTGGGTGGTAGTGGCGACTGACTACATACATGCCAGAAACCCGGAGCTTAGGTACCCTTTCTCGGTTTCCTAGAGGTGATGCTCATCCGCCCAAAGCAGCCGGACGCTTGGGGAGATGATATTGCGATGACGCTCCTCGGTAAATGCTAAATATGTGATTGGGAATGAGCAGTTCAGCCACGGTATTTGCACTTGGGGACTTAGATTGAAATTAACAGTTGATATCCGGCTTACTTCGATATCGTCTCTGCTCACCCTTCTAATACACGTGGTAATGTCCCGTGTCGGGTAGGACGATAAGGCTGAGACATTAGCAGGGTTTCTCCCCAAGCCTCCAAGGCCTGGTGGATGGGATAGACTCAGGACACCGGCACTTTCGGAGGAAAGCAAAGAGGAGCAGGAAAGCTTGGTAACCAAGATACATACTCCCCTGAACTGCCCACAGTACCCTAGGTAGGCAGAGATAGGGCTGACCTTGTGACTCGGCTCCCTCGTGATTGACGACTTGCGAGGTACATGCGCCCGGGGTTCCGGGCGGTAAGGACAACGACTTAGCAGACGCATCACTGAGTTAATTCAGGTGGGGTGAAATGATGTTTACTCTACCCAGCGAGTTGTTAGTCGAGCGTAGGCCAGTTATTTATAATAAGCTCTCAGCGGCCAGCCAGGCAACGGGTACACACGCATATACGGTAAGGTATGCTAAGCACAACGATGCAGCAGAGCGATACCATTGTCAGATGTGGCATGGGTGTCAGTCGCAGGGAGCTTGTTTGGGCCGTCAATGGTGTGTCGATTATTGTATTTCCCTCTTTTTCCCTACTCTCTCGCGTGAACCACCCCATGCAGTAGGTGATGTTAGTGTACAGGTTGAGACAAAGAAAAACGGTCTATGGCAACGCTCCGAAGGCGAGTGACTATACAAGGCCAGAAAGTCAGACTCTAACCTCTCGATTTTTGCCTTCTACTCCCCTAACTGTCGTAGTCGAGACATGTGGTTCTGCCGTTTTGTTGGGTCATGTCACAGCCTCAACCTCCTCAGTGACCCGAGCCAGGCGCTCCTATGGCTGGTGACGCTCCATCGCAAGTATGAGCACAGCACAACTCTATCGCAGTGCTTGCTTGTCTTTCTGTTCTCGTTCCCCTATCCCAAGCTTTCAAAGGTCGACGTGATCTTGTCCGGCTGGCTTAGTGGTGCGCAGCAGGTCCCTCGCCGTGGTATCCGACGATCTTGAACTTGCCAATCATCTCGCCGACGGTGAAGAAACCAAGGCATTCCGCGGCGACGACACCACCAGCAACAAGCTGGGCACGGCTGATGTTCTGTACCCGTTGCATGATAGAAGCTGGCTGCTGGGTGGCCTTGGAGGCGGTTTGCGAAGCGGATTGTAGCAGAGCTTTCCTGGATGCGGGGTTTCGCAGGGTGTTCCATGCGGTCTGGTAGTAGCTCTGCATGGTCTGGAGGGACCTGTGACGTAAATCTCAGTATGAGGCCAGTAGACAGCAACTTGCCCGGGAAAGAGAACCTACGGTGGCTGCATCTTCTGACCACGGAAAACGATCTTAGCCAGCTCAGCACCGACCTTTCCGTAGTAAACGACTCCCGGGATTTGTCCTGCAACGCTGGATGTCAGCCATCGTTTCCAGCACAAGTTATCCCCCGCACAGCGAGCCTAGAATCTCCCCATAGCTCGGAAGCTCTCGGACGTACTCTCGAAGAAGCCAATCACTTTTCCGGTGCGGCCACCGACCTTGCTGAGGGAGCCAGCAAGGTTCTTGGCAGCACCCGTGATGGCGGGGCCGGCGGAAGAGGTGACCTTGGACAGACCCTGCTGAGCTTGGCCGGCGTAGTTGGAAGCAGCGGAGGAAGCCTTGTTGGCGGTGGAAGACGCGGTGGAGGAGGCCTTGTCGGTGGCTTCCTTGGCCGTGGAAGAAGCCTTGCTGGTTGCCTCTTTCGCAGTGGAGGAAGCCTTGCTAGTAGCCTCTTTCGCGGTCTCGGTGGCCTTGGCGGTCGCGTTGGACTCGAATCTTCGGGCGGCCATGCGACCCATGGCACCGGATTGCCGGAGGACCGGACGCGCGAGCTGCAGCGACGACATGACGGAGAGGGGCGAGTCGGACGGAATCGAGCGGTTCGGGGAGGTCGAGGGCGTCGTCCGACGGGTGATAGGGCGGGTTGCGGGAAAGGGGGTTGAAGATGTGTCGTCGTGGATCGTCGGGGCCGGCTCCTGATCAGGTGAGAAAAACACTCAATTGAAGGTGGTCAAGCCGGCTGCTCGAAAAATCCAGGATAGCGGAAAAACCCGATCCGAGCTTGGATCACGGATGGGTTTGGGCGCCGCCTATTTTAACCAGGAACTGGAGCGTACCTCGATCCATTGGCCAATCAACGGTAGATGCTCTTAGACAGCTTTCAGACGAATCGCTTTCTGTCATATTGTCGTACAAGCATATATACCCGAGGTTTGAAATCGGTTAGAAGCATTTCCCATTTCCATTCCTGCCCTCTCATCATCACCTTTTGGATCACCACATTCTTCGCTGCGAGTCACCCATGCCCTCATCTGCTTACACAGGCCGACGAAGTCATCAATCAATGTTCTTGCGCTCTCGTTATTCGTCTATAAACAACAAATTGACTACCTATCTAACACAGCTCTAAGAAAAGTACCTAGTTTGCGAGCCTGCGTTGCGACTGTAGGTCTACAGGCGAGACTGGCCCTGCCCAAGGTTCGCCTACCCAATATTACAAGATTCCCGTTGTCATTGGCGAGTGCAATTTTTTAGTCGGCACCCGAGTAGTCGTCGCTTTGGATCTGAACCTTGATGGCGCCCGTCTTCGGATCCGCTGCCGTGTTGAAGGCGTTGAGGGCATCGTCGAGCTTGAAGCGATGGGTGACCAGCTTGGACAAGTCGATCACCCCGTTCTCCACCAGCCGGATGGCGCGCGGCCAGGTGTTGCAGTAGCGGTACTGGAACTGCAGATCGACCTCGCGCGTGCTGCAGCGCATGAAGGGGAAGTTGATCTCGTTCTTGCCCACTCCAATCACGAACACCTTGCCGCCGAACTTGACAGCCCAGATGGCCGCTGCCACGCTGCTCTCAACACCGGTGCATTCCATCACCACCGCCGGCTCGATGCCGCCAAACGTCTTCACTATCGCCTTGGCTGAGTCCTCCGCGCTCATTCGTTCCACCTTGTGCGTGATCACCGAGGGGCAGAGCTCCTTCGCGAACTTCAATCGGCCCTCGTCGATGTCGGTGATGACGACCGGACATGCGCCGGCAGCCACACAGCAGATCAAAGTGATCAGCCCGATCGGGCCGGCACCGCACACCAGCACGGGGTCTCCGAGTTGGATGCCAGATCGCTGGAACCCCGCCAGGGCAACACTCAGCGGTTCCAACATGGCTCCGTTTTCGTACGACATGTTGTGGATCTTGTGACACCAGATGGCTGGGTGGTTGACATATCTCCTCAGAAGACCCGGCACCGGGGGTGTTGACAGGAACTCGACCTTCTCGCAACCATTGTAGCGCCCTGTCAGGCACGGTTCGCATTCGTTGCAGATAATGTTCGGTTCGATCGCGACCCGGTCGCCCACCTTCAAATGCGTTACCGAAGGGTGCACCGCGATAACCTGCCCTGCCGATTCGTGGCCCAGGATGTGGTCTCCCTCGACGATCATCGGTCCAATGCAGCCGGCATGCCAGAAATGTACGTCCGATCTGGGGCCAGATTGTTAGCCGGGTGTCACAAACCAGTTCTGGGGAGTCGCATCGCACATACCCGCAGATCCCCGTGCTCTTGATAGCGACGGTCACCTCTCCTTGCTTCAAGCTCTCGCCGGTCTGCACGCTCTCGACCGACGGCTCCGTCTCGCTAATCCAGAGATCGTGCTTGGGGTTGGTGAAGACACCAATGTTGGCCTTGGAAGGCTTCGTGACGGTAGCTGTCGAACTCATGGTTGGCTTCTATGCGAGGATGAGAGTGATGCGAGAGAAAGTGAGTTCGAAAAAGCGCACCGGCGAAGAGTGATGTGAAATGTAAGTCCCACCTCAGTCGGGGAGGAGCTCCAAAAGAGGGGCTTACCCATTATATCTGCATTCGCCTGGGTCGCGATGACATGTGCTGGGGAAGACTTGAGGGTCGACCGACTCGCCGCACCCTCGCCCCAAAGACAGCTCCGGCAGTCCGGATTCGACGCGGCTTCACCCATGAGACCACTTGCAGGAGCAGCTTGTCCTTTCATTTCTGTTATTCGACGGCATCGTTACCCGAACCGGACCTCACCTTCCATCTAAGCCGAAAATGCACACCCCATTGGCCACTACAGACGCTCAGTAGGTCACGTTCCGGAGGGAAAGTTCGCGCAGCACCTACCTTTCAGCCATCCATGATGGATGAGGGGTTGTGGGGGTTTCGCGATTGGAGATAGCGTCTTCGGCTGGCGCAAGCCCGAGTGGGTTGGAGGCGAACTACTCCAACCGCACCAATCGTGGTCTATTCTGGGGTTTTCTCCCAGCGCCCCGCTGCCCAAATCTTCTCCCTGTCTTCTCCCTGCCCGAAGCAAGGCCAGACCTGGACTGGATAGGTCTAGCCAGGCGGAGAATAAATTCGGGTATCGGTCCAAATGTCTTCTTACGAGTTGGAGCTTCCGGCTTCCACGATCCTTTTTTAGGGGTCCATCCGTTACCTCACCTCCACCATCTACGTCGCCAGAGATCTGGCATCTACACAACCCTGCCCGCGTCTCGCGTGTTTCGTTCCTGGTAAGCCGGAAGGCCGGTGAAGAATCGCTGATCAGAGCTGCCAGTGAACGCCGATCAGGTCTGTGCAACACTCTCGTCAGCCTTTGTTCTTCATTTGCTCGCATGTGACGATGATTAGTAAGTCGAACGAGACTTCATATATCATCAGTCTTCTTCTATCGCCTCAATGGTGCGGCAGCGATGGCGCCTGATCATTGCGTACCCAATTCGGGCGCTCGGTGGCTCACTACTTGTCCCACAGAAACGAGAGGGACCATACCTGCGGCTTTCGCTGGTGCGACTCTCCTGCTCATGATACGAGCGTTTATATAGTCGTGGTGGCCCGACTCCATACACCAGCATGACGACACAGACACCCCAATCCTTATCCCTCAGTCTACGTCTCTTATAGACTGCCGATTCGCGAGAGTCTCCTGGACAGCCTAGATCGCCCAGTTCTCCCTTCACAAATGAACCGAGGCCCTGATAAGACGGTGGCCGGGTGAATCGTCCCGACTGCCGCAGGATGACTGAATATCGGCTATCATTTTATTAAGTTCATCTTGTGTACCAATTATTCCTCAATTTGATGGCTACATGATCTCGTCGCGGTGGTAGGACAGTGGTGTCGAAGGTCATCGTTTCACTTGCTTACACGATGGGTGAGTCGACTTCTGGCGCGGCTTTCAAGACACACAGCGTACCATCACAGAGGTCGAAGAAGGGGTAAACATCGGAATACATCATTCGCTTCGAACTTCGCTAAGTTCTGAATGGGTGTCTAGGCCGTCATCACCGCGTGTCACAGCCCCAGCGCCAACCTGGCTGTGCTATGCGTGTCTAGCACTCGTCCATTGTCCTTACGCTCTCCAAGTCAAGTCCTATCTCCCCGCCCACCCATAGAGGTCTCGGGTGCAGACCCACGTGCCTCCGACCTAGTTGAGCGCCGGGCAGCGGTCCAAAGCCTCGTCCCTCGTGCTGACCAACGGCGGCGCATTGCAGCCGTCCATGACCTCCAGTGGTTGCATTCAATCAAGCATCGGTGTTGTCTTCTCGGTCCTCCCAAGCCCAAGAGCTTGGGCCTGCAGCGGTGGCACCCGAGCTCGCGAATGTTGTGGTGCCCGCGGCAGATGAACAGCGTGACAAAACACATTGCGGTACTTTTCTAGGGTCAACGAAGTCGGATGAAGGTCTCCACGGAGAGAGGGGGTTTGCTGGGATTCCAAACATGGGACTCAGCCCGGGTCAGAGGAAATCTTCAGGTGAGTCAAGGAGCCGTTTAGGTGCCGGTGGTGTTGATGACCCCGAAGCGTTGTCGAAATCGAAGTTTGAGCACCTGGCTTCCTTCGTCCATTCCTGTGGATGGAAGAGAGACGGCTCGAGGATGGAGACCGAATGATCATAGCGTCCCAGGTGACATTTATTCGATCGTGCTAGGGGAACTATGGCAGTCGCCGGTGAACGGCGGAATGGTCAAGAGATAGCAAGCAACTCTTGAGACCGAGCGGATTATTATTCTCAGCAAGGAGCCGTGAGAGGATCAGTAATCCTTCAGAGGTTCGTCCCTGCCGGCCTAGCCCTCGTGGATAGTGTCCTTCCACAGAACAGCCCATCCGCACTGACTCTCGATCATAGCAACAACACATGGCCAACCTCAGGCTCAAATTTCGAACTTATAGTCACGCGCAGCTTGGCTCAATGACAGTCGGCCGTCATCTGCTCGATAGGGCACCGAAGCGCTGTATGGTTTCCGTTCCTTGGCAGCCGGCTTGCTGTTTCCTCTAGCACCCTTTCGGAGAACCGCCCACACTGAACTAGAACGGAGGAGATTGGCGCCGTAGCAGTCGCAACCGGCCCTATCAATACAGGGCCACACCAAACCCCCCGTTACCCTAAGGTAGACTCCGTGCTCTACCTGTTGCTCAGCCCTAAACGGCAGGCTCTGGTCTGCGTGCGGCGATTACTCGAAGTTTGCCTCCTCACTAAGAAAATCGAACGGTGTACCTCGTCGCACAATGGCGCTTACCCCCAAATTTGGTCGAAGAAGACGCATAGACGCACTCGCACCCGCATACGATATTCCATCCAAGTGATTATTCCGTCGCCATCGAGGATTGATCCGAAAACACCCTGTTGAGCTAGTGCATAGCCTAGGCCTTACGGTCAACCAACTGCTGGACAGTGATCATCGTCACTGCCCAAGTGCCATGTCATCGCCTTCTAGGTGTCTATAAGAACTGAGGCAAAGCGGGCATGTGAGGCCAGGGATCAAGAGTGTACTTCCCCAGAACCATGGGACGGACATCATTGGATCTGTGATCGCGGCATCTGTGGTGTACGCGCACATCGTATCGGAGGGTTGCTACGCGTTCACTCCTTCACTGTGACGTCGATATGCTTCTTGCCGTCGTTACAGGCGGCTACATTCAGGGTCAGCCAACAGCTGAACACACATTTGCAACCTACGAGGATCTCGACGCGCTGTCTCTCCAGGCTGCGGGGTGTACATTCGCAGGATCGTGACGCGTGACGCGTGGCGCGCGCGATCAAGACAAAGAAGTACCACCCAGTGATAAGTGCTATTCCAGCAGTAATTCAAGACTCGGTCACATACCAAAAGCTCGAAAGGTTCGGGATCCCTAGAGACGGGAAAGGGGAAAGGATGACGTGTGGAGGGCTGGCTCGCAAGCCTGGTGCTCGGAGTTGATGCCATTGTGGGGGATAGTGAAACGCGGCCTTCTCGCGATTGGAGGAAGATCTCCCAAGTAGTCACGGACCCGGCTTCCGGGCGGGACGTATGCTAGCGCCGGGCCTCCGTGGGTCGATCGATGGTTCGACGCACGTGCGCCCCCAGATGACAATGCCGAATCGATCAATACCACGCCGGACGATTGATCGACTTATAGATCTTGGGAGATCGTGCTGTGTTGGACGTGGTCTCTTCCCAGAGGAGAGGTTCCCGCCATTTCTCGTGCCTGTTCAGCATCTCTTGCCTCGCCTCTGTTGTTACCTGCGCTAAAATAGACTCCGAGAATGCCCCAATCGCCGCCAGCCCATCCCGGTGGATGGCCCGGGGAGGACAGGGGCTGTGGTGACGGTCTGCCGACGTGTAACCCAGCACTCCACCCCGGAGCCACCCAGGCCCCTCCAATTCGGGAAGCCAAGGCGTTGGGAGCTCCGTGATGGGAATCGAGCTTGTTTACTGTGTATAAGTATAACAAGGCAGGACCGCTGCCGCCCATAACGGACCATCCTGTGATCCCTCCAACCAACCCTACCAGTCAAGACGGACCCCAAGATGAAGTTCCTCAGCGCGCTGTCCACCTTCCTCGGCCTGGCCGGGCTCTCGGCCGCGGCCTCGCTGCAGCAGGTGACCGACTTCGGCGAGAACAGCTCGGGCACGCTGATGTACATCTACGTGCCGGACACGCTGGCCGACAGCCCGCCCGTGGTCGTCGCCATCCACTACTGCTCGGGCACGGCCGAGGCCTACTACACGGGCTCGCCCTACGCCGGGCTCGCCGACCAGTACGGCTTCATCGTCATCTACCCGCAGTCGCCGTACGAGGGCACCTGCTGGGACGTGTCCTCCAACGAGGCCCTCACCCACGACGGCGGCGCCGACAGCAACTCCATCGCCAACATGGTCGCCTACACCCTCGACACCTACGGCGCCGACAGCAGCCGCGTCTTCGTGACCGGCTCGTCGTCGGGCGCCATGATGACGGTAAGCCAGGAGCACCCACCTGCAGCATGCGGGGTACTGTACCTAATGATACGCCGGCGCCGGCTAACGCGAGAGTCGCAAAAACAGAACGTCCTGGCGGCGACGTACCCGGACGTGTTCGCGGCGGGGGTGGTGTACTCGGGGGTGGCGGCGGGCTGCTTCTACACGGGCACGGTCAACGGGTGGAACAGCTCGTGCTCGGGCGGGCAGCTGGTGGAGACGCAGGCGTACTGGGCGGACACGGCGCGCGCCATGTACCCGGGCTACGCGGGGGCGTACCCGCGCATGCGCATCCAGCACGGCAGCGCCGACACCACCCTGGCGCCCCAGAACTACAACGAGTCCATCAAGCAGTGGACCGGCGTCTGGGGCTACCCCGAGGACCCCGTCGAGGCCTACCCCGACGACCCGGCCTCGCCCTTCACCCGCTACGTCTACGGCGAGAACGTCGAGGGCATGTACGGCATCGTGAGTACTTAGTTTCCGTCCCCCCCCTGACTTCTTCCCTGGGTCGGTTCCCGGCCACGCGAACAGCCAGCTGACACGCCTCCCCCCCTAACCCCCAGGGCATCACCCACGACGACCCGATCTTCGGCGACGCGGACATGGAGTGGTTCGGCATTTCCGTGAGTAGCAGCCCCGCCTCTTCTGCGTCGTCGTGACGGAGACGTCGATTTCCGTGGTCGGCACTTGCGTTGACACGCTGAGACAAAGTAAACCCCCCACGTGTAGGGCAACACCGCTACCACCACCGCGGCCGCTTCGTCCACCGCTACCGCCGCCCCGACCGTGACTTCTTCCCAGACCACGTCGGCGCCCTCCGCGACGACCACCTCCGGCGCTGGGCTGGCGCAGCAGTGGGGTCAGTGTGGCGGTTCGGGCTGGACTGGCCCGACTGAGGTGAGTGTGCCATCTACGTGGCTCGCGGCATGTGGGCGATATTGACGATATCCTTCGCGTAGTGTGAGAGCCCGTACACCTGTACATACTCGAACGATTGTAAGTCTGGCCTCCTTTTAGATGGTGCCGCTCGGTACTGACTTTGCTTGCGTGTCAGATTACTCGCAGTGTCTGTAAATAGCACTTCCTTTCTTGGCCGCTGAGTAGTTCTGCAACGAACGACTCGGTGGTGGGTTGTACATATCTCCGGAATAGTGCAATGGATATCTTCACCGTCATCTTAGAAGGAGTGATGTGCGTATTTCTTTTGCAACGTGGCCATGTCCCCGATCGCCCGCGGCTCAGAAGCCTGGTGGTGCGCTCGGAACCCTTCAGCAGCACAGCGGCAGGGTCGATCAAGCGGAAAACTCTGTGGTATCATGAGCAAAGTCAAAGTCGTTCTGGCGCAGTTGGCCAACGCTTCTTCAGGTCCCGGTACGTACCTGGATGTAGGTACCTCAAGTCGAGACAGAGTGCAGCAGCGATGCGCCACCTTTCACTGAAGACGCGCCGCCATCAAACCTCAAAGTTCCAATACCTAGATACCTCAGGTACCTAGGGGTACTTGAAGTGAGCGCTTCATGGCCTCTATGCAGTAACCAGGTAGTCTGTTATAGAAGCATGTAATTATCCGAGCTCCACCTACTGCGCAGCCCAGTCAGTAAGTAAGTACTTACCTTGGCCTCGTGAGCCTGAACACCCACTCTGGTTGATTCAGGCTGGGATACTACCTACCTCTCACGTCCCGAAAACAGGCCATCAACGAAAGAACTCCAAGTCACTGGTAATACCCCCCCCCCCATCGCGCCTGCATAGAATCCCACACCGGGTTCCGCTTGGGCCCTCTATCGCCGTACACGGGCGTGAGCGGCTCCATGCGCGCGCTGAACGTCGACGCGCGATCCCACAACCTCGCCGTCTCCTTCATGGCGGCGGGCGAGCAGCCGCAGGAGGACGACGCCCGCGTTTCTCGGGGCCCCCGGCGTCCACGCGTTCTCCGCGTAGCCCAGGTTCAGCGCAGCGCGAGGTTCGGCGCGCGCCCCGCTGACCATCGCGCCGTGCCGGAGCACGCGGTCCACCCCCCTCCCCCCCCCTCCCAGGCCAGCGGCGGCGGCGGCGGTGGGCAGGCGTACGGTCGGGCGGTGCGGCGACTTGAAAGTAGAACGCGGAGCCCCCTCGGGCCCGGGTCGACCGACTGCCGCCGTGCCGGCCTCGTCCGAACCTGCATAACTAACTTACTTAGGTAGGTACTCGCGCGTCACGGGAAGCGGCGCGAGCCGTGATACCTAGACCACGGCACCCTCACCGCCCACGCGCTGCTCTCGGGGCTTGCCCGTACGTACCGGGGCTCGAACTGCGGCTTCGGTCGCGCGCGGATCACGGCCTCCGGGTCCCGGGCGCACGGCCGCGCGAGGGCTGGGAACGTGAGCCACAACCGCTTGGCGAGGTTGACGGGGCGGAGGGGGAGGGAGGTGGTGGTGGTGCGCCCAGGTCGGGCTGTTGTCGCAGCACACCACGTGCGTGGGATCATCGTCACTCGGGACACTTTGTCTGGCATCGCCGGCAGCATGCTGATGCCCGTGGCGCCGCCGCCGATCGGTGCGGCTTTGCGACCGGTGAGGTCGTAGTCGCTTGGCCGCCGCTGCGGGTTGATGACTACCGGTAGACCTGCTTCTGTCAGCGCCGTCCTCGTATGCTGGGAGTATGGGCAACGGCGGGGACAACTAGCTTTGAATCTTTCCAGCCCAGGTATGGGAGCATCGAATCGGTTTTCGTGGTCGACGATGCCTGTGCCCAAGAATAGGAACCTCGCCATGAACTGTTTCTGTTGCGTTTCGGTCTTGGCCATGACTTCCCATCGTTGGGTCGCAGAAGACCACTCGGCGGACAGCACCTTATGCTGGAAGAGTATACGCTTATCGATCCCATGCTTGGATGCTGCGTCTTGCGGGTACTCCTGTATCATGCCGCCGTCGACCATATTTCGAGGCTAGGCCCAGTGATGCCATGAGAAGGCGATGCACTGGACGTCCGAATCGCACCGAACCCCCGGGTATTTCCAGAAGGCCCAGATTCCTCCCAGAGTATCGCTGGCCTCGGGGGTAACATAGTTGGTACCTGGACGCTGGGTCTGTAGTTGGTAGGCGGCGTTGATGCCAGAGATACCCGCGCCTACGAGTAGGACATCGACTGGAGGCTGGATGGAAGGCATTGTCAATGACAAGAAGAGAATCGTCATTCATACTGCGCTGCGACTTGAAGTTGTCTGGTCTCCTATCTAGCGAGGGGGAGAGACTCGATCGCCTCCTGATCAAGCAGCCGTTGCGACGTCGCCCCAACATGACAGTGCCCTGCGTCTCGAACCATCAACTTGGGCCAGGGAGACCAATAAGCGACACGACTCTTTCACTCCATCTCCAACCTCGCTGAGTCCCGGACAGAATAGTTGGTCTGGGAATAATACCGCGCAACCCATCCTGGTCGAGAAGTGAGCTCGAAGAGAGTAAGGATTCCGCAATACCTCCTTGGGGAGTTTAACTCTCGATGTCCGTCTTTACTTTCACATAGTGCACTGGTCGGTGCAATCAGGTATCACCATCGCGACACATGTAATAGCAAGTGTAAGAGGATTGCGGAACACCGAAAGTACCACCAGCGACGCCCAACCAAGAGGTACTGGTTCTCAACGAAAGGAAACTACCTAATGTACGCTCAAACCCCAAGTTTCTCCGCCCGGTTCCCATGCCGTCCACTTCTCTGAGCAACTCAGGCAGCAACAGATGATCCTTCTATAAGTAGGCTGCGAGATATCCCAATTGAGGCGTGGTTATCCAAAGGTCCAATGTGTTCTGTCTGCTGTGGCCTCCAACGTCTTCTGCGTATCCGGTTAAGCATCAGCACCAAAGTTGAAATCATGCTTAGGATCGTAGATATGGAACATACCTTGCGAAACCTGATCGTTCGTTCCACTGACTCAGATCATCATGGTTGCCATGTTCCGCCGTGAACCGCCTCCCATATTTGCCTCACAGCGCCATGGGGGTTTGGCCTGACGTACTTCGATTCGTAGAATACTTCTTGATCCGCCAGGTGTAGCCAGTCCAAGTCCTGCGGCCAGCTACAAGTGCCGACCCAGTAGAAAACACGAACCGTGATAGCCCAGCCACGCTCAGCCTCGACCATCCTCTCTACCGAGATTTCCCAGTCGGCGCTGCAAAGGAAGCAAGCACCCATTTTGCTGTTTTCTGCAGCTGGCATTGGGTAGTAGGGCAATCCCACCGGCAGATGCTGGGCTCCTACCAGGCTGCGGCCGACCTTCAAGTGCTGGCATATGCAAACGAGTGGAAAGCCCCGACCGAGACCGGTTTCCAACTCCGACAGGGCCGCGCTCGGGTGGGATATGGTATGCACGCAGGCCAGGTACAGCTCGCGATCGATCACCTTGGCGGACCACGTTTCTTTCCAGCTTATTTCCCGCTCCCAACCAGGTAGGAAGTAGGCATGAGTACCCTGGAATGCGAGATCTGAGGCCGGAACGCCGTGTTCCGATCCGAACTTTGCATGGCTGAGGACAAGACGTGCTGTGTAGTAGCACAGACGAAACTGGCTGTCCCCGAAAGCCAAGACCGGCTTGAAGCGCGTTAATGGCTGGCCGAGGCTGTGGCTATGGTCGTTGTACGATGTCTTCGGCCATATTCTTCTCAACTCGGTCACTGGGTGGTTTATAGGCCACCAGGTGACCTCGGTGATGTCTCTCTCCAGGCGGACGAGTAGGGCGACGACGGAGTCATCGCTGAGTAGTCTGTCAGTACTGACCATAAAGTTGGTATGTTTGCACGCCAGGGCGAGGCATAGCTGATCAACTGCTGGGAGGTTATTGGTGACGCAGAGTACTAGTTCGGCGGGTAAACGATGTAAGGGTGACTTTGGGCGGTCATTCCTTGGAGTCCGAGCGAACCGAACCATGAACTGAGCGGTCCAGGACTCGAATAGAGGAGAAGACATTGTGTTTGTGAGTGGTTGCGTTCGTGAATCGGGAAGAAGAGAAGGAAGCTGTCACTGGTGGCAGATGAGCAGTCTGCTCGATGGATTAAATGACTTGCGTTCATGGTTTCTCTGCCAGCTTTTAGGGTTCACTGGCAGATGTAAGTTGGCTATTTAACTATCGTCGTGGCTTTTCTTACTGCGTTATATCTTTCAGAGTTACGCCCAGATCTTGCATGGGATATCAGCCTTTAACTTAAGTTGTCCCAACTGCGACGAGGTCTTAAGACAGACGAGGTCTTAAAAGAAGAACAAGGTCGAGGATGAGTATCCTATATCATGCTTACCGTGGAATGAGTTTCCGTGGCGGTATTCTCAGTTTACCGAATTTACCAAGGCAAAATCTTGTTGTTGGTACTTTAACCTAAGTGATACAGGATCAAGGAGAAGACCACTGCCAGCATGCGATTACCCATTGCAAGTTTGCGAGCCAGCCAGCCGTAGTCTACGTACCGGATGCATCACGCGGCCTCCACCGGGAAAGGTGGCGTCCCTCAGACTTCGACCTCGATACAGCTCCCCTCCAGCCTACTACAAATCGATCCTCAGTGCGAGATGATTATCAAACGTGACCGTCCCCCAGAAGGGCTCCATACCCGCATTCCCAACATTCACATACGTATCCTCAGCAAGGACGCCCTGGTCCGCGAGCGCAAGCAGCCAGTCCTTGATGTCGCCCTCAAAGGTCCCGTCGAACATAGCGTCCGCGGGCACCAGCAGCGACGACACGACGATGCCCGTGTCGGTGTTGAGGCCTTGGTACAGCTGCCAGCCGTCTTTCCCGTAGAGGTTGTCGACGGTCGCGACAACGCCCTGGTCGTATCCGATGGGTACTTGCCCTTCCGTCCACGTCAGCCATAGCATCAGCTCCTGCGCGGACGATGAAGTCGAGTCCCCGGAGGTCGGGGCGGTCATGAAGTCGTAAACTACGTTGCCTGCGTTACCGTGTCAGCGAGGATTCCTGTTTGCGGTAGACACATGAGGAATTGCGTGACTATCTCATTCGAATCATCACGGTAGGATAACCAACAGGCGAGTGATTATCCCGATCTATCTGGTGCATACGGTATCTTGAAAGTGCTCGAGCCGCTTGGAGCCAAGGCGAGAAACTCACCCTTATACGCAGTCGAATTGCTCACCGACCACTCGTACGTGCTCGGGATACTCCCGATGTCGTTTAGTCGCGTATTAAGGCCCTGGGTTAGGCCGACGAATGAATAGCCCTTGACGACGTTCGGGTTCACGTTGGGATCGATGTCCCAGACGCTGTTCCAGTGGATGGTCTGGTCATCCCCGGACCCGGAAAAGTCGTAGTAGCCCGTGCAGCACGAGCCGCTGATGTCTTGGTAGTTGTAGTTCATCGAGAAGACAATCCAGGGCGTGCCGAAGATAACTTCCGATGCCTCTGGCGCGCCGCAGTACGACTTCGGATCGGCGCGCCGGCTTAGGCTGGACGGCCGAGCGGCCACCATGGCTGGTAGTGCAGCGAGTAGAGACGTACGCATCGTGGAGGATGTGTAGAGAAAAGGTGGAACGAACGAGAGCGCACAGAGCGAAACGAATGGAATGCCAGACAGAGAACTAGCCGTGTCGACAGAAAGCAATCGCGCGACGAAGAGGACTGGCGTGTCGCTCCTTTTTGAACCCTCACATGTTGTGTTCTTGGAGTCGTTAGCTATTTAGTCCCTCAATCAACGTGAGTACCATGATAACATCGAACTCGGAACTCTTTGGGCCAGAAGGCTGGTCGTCGAAGTGACCCTCTCTATCCGAAACTTCGGATTGCGTTGCTTCTTCGAGTCGTTCATCAATGTTCCCCTGAAAACCCCCACCCACTATGCAAGGTGGTCCATGCGAGATTGAGGTGGACATCACGATCTGAATCCGCATGATCTTGCACTCACTGGACATTCGACATTCTTGGGAGGGGGTCTCTGCAACCCTAGCAAGCGCAGCCCAACGAAAGAGAGGGCAAGTCAGATCTGGTTAGCATACCAGGATGCCAATAGTGCGACGGAGAATATGCGAACTGGTTTATATGGATGGCAAATAGTCACACACACATCCCATACTATGCGACCTGCGCACCCGCAAAGGCTTCGAGTAGTGCCTTTCGATTCACTTTGAGATATCTCGCTTGACCAGGCCATTCTCCCTGACACGCCGCCCCCGATCGATGGGGGCGGTGAAATGGACACCAGAACTTGTAATGCTCTTCGGCCTCGATAACAAGCGTGAGCTTGGGGATGCCGGAGTCTTGCAAGAACTTCAGAAAGGCCTGAAAAGGAGGTTTGGCGATGAACTCGGGCGTCCAGACCTTGACATCTTTCTTCTTCCCAGATACAAGACATACCTCGTCTTCGGCAAACAGGTCATCACCACCGCCCCAGAAATTATCAGAGGGAAACTGCCGTTCGATCTGAAGCCGCAAACTGCGTAAATTGCCCTTCTTGGCCATTTCTCGCAGAGTACGTCCGTACGAGCTATGGGACTTCTTCAGCTGGGCCTCGAGGCAGAACTTGATGATCAGGCTCTGGACATGTAGCCATGGGGACAGTTCAGTGAGTGGTCTCATCAGAAAGAGGTCGGAGGTGCCCTTGAGCCGGAGCCGAGTATTGTCAAGCGAGACTTCCCGATAGAACAAGGAAGCTGCTTCGACATACAGCCTCCGACAGGACTGGAAGATATGCAAGACATCTCTGTGGGAGTCACAGGCTAGGATGGCAAGCTCGAGAATGTGCGTCCTAAGCTCAGGTGGCAGATCGAACAAGCGGAAGGACCCCTTTGGTACCCATTTGGGGGTGTTTGATTGAGGTTTGTGGCGGAGAGCGATTGATCTGCTACCGAATGCGGCTCGAGTCATGGCCCGGCTGTCAAGGAACACTTCAACCCGCCGAGGCCCGCTGCTTCGAATGTGTGCAGCGCAGAGAGAGAGGTGAGTTTTCCCAATTCCAAGAGGTCGCACTCTGCTGGTGGACAAGCGGGCCGGTGGGAAGACAAGCGTGACCGCGACTGTTGTCGTTCAACGCAGGCGGAGGAGACGTGATGGGAGGGGGAGAAGGGAGGAGTCGGGTCGGGTGTTACCTAAGGCCCAAGGAACGGGATCGACCAGACTGCTGTTAGGTAAGCCGGACCGGGGCTTCGGTAGCCGGGGAGTGCCGTGGGTGCCCAGGTGCATTGGATACGTGCTACAGATGGGGAAACATCCACTTTAAAGTCGCAATGCTCGAGAACCGGACTGCAGTGCGCGCCGTTCCCCTGAACAACCGCCATCTAGACCTTTCTTTACCTCATGCGGCGGAGCCCCTCGCTTTCTTCTCGGCATTCCTCACTTCGCATCTCCAATGCGAGAAAGCGCTGATGTCGACGTACTGAAGCTGTAGATCAAGATGGGCGTCCTTTCTTTCCTACGGAGCACCTACGACCTCGATACCCTCGACACCCGATTCACCACCTCGGCCTCCACCCCGTACAAGACTGTCGTGGAAGCGCGCGACGATGCCATTGCCAGCAAGGAGAGGGCTTCCAAGTGGAACAACCGAACGACGACGCGGTCACGCTTCAACACCCCCGAGTTCTATCTCCATTTCCTCACGATCGGAATTGCCATACCCTATATGATCTGGGTTGCTGCCGACGCGTCGAGACGTATGTGTAATTCCTCGCGCAGCCTCCATGACCTCCGTTGACGGGTTGCGACAGCATCCCACCCCAACTACAGGAAATACGAGCGCTTTCTCTCCGATGGATGGATACCGGGTCGCAAGATCGTAAGCACTCGACGATTACGCACTCGCACGCGCGAACGGACCTTGCTGACAGCCACGAGGATGCTTCCGACGCCCAATACCGCACCTTCCGCAACAACCTGCCCTACATAGCCGCCCTCCTCCTATTCCACCCTCTCCTCCGCCGACTGTACAATGCGATTGTGTACCCCGTTCGCTCAAGCGACCAAGCCACACGCCCCACGCTGGAAGAAGCGGACCAGAGACTCAATCAGCGAGCTTCCTTCGACTTCGGCTTTGCCATCATTTACCTCCTCGCGCTGCATGGCATCTCTGCCTTCAAGGTTCTCGCCATCCTCTCCCTCAACTATAAGCTGGTGACTTCCCTCCCCCGAAGGCACATCCCAGTTGTGACTTGGGTTGCGAACATTGGCATCCTTTTCGCGAACGAGCTGTGCAAGGGCTACAAGTTCGGCAATATCGCCGCCCTCGTATCCGCGCCCACCACACAGGGCTCGCTGCTGGCAACCGATGGGTTCTTGGTAGCTTGGGGTAGGTGGCTCGACAGCTACGGAGGACTCATGGGGCGATGGGAGATCCTCTTCAACGTGACGGTACTGCGACTGATCAGCTTCAACCTGGACTACTACTGGAGTTTGGACCGGGGGAGCTACAGTCCCATAGAGGTGAGTCTACTCGCCATGTCCCCGAATCTGGCTGGAGCGGCTCTGATGGACCCAAGAAGAAGCAGGCCGATCCCTCGGAGCTGAGCGAGCGCGACCGCGTGTCCACGCCCGCGCAAGCCAAGGATTACTCCTTCCGTAACTACGTCGCGTACGCGATCTACGCGCCGCTGTACCTGACCGGACCGATTATCACGTTCAACGACTTCATTTCGCAGCTGCGCTACAAGTCGGCGAGCATCGAGGCTGGTCGCACCATCCGGTACGGTGTGCGGCTCGCGCTCGCGCTGCTGACAATGGAGGTGGTGTTGCATTACGACTATGTGCAGGCGATCGCCAAGGCGGCGCCGACTTGGGGGGACTACAGCGCGACGCAACTGGGTGTCCTCAGCTACTTCAACCTGGTGATCATCTGGCTGAAGCTGTTGCTGCCGTGGCGGCTCTTCCGGCTGTGGGCGCTCACCGACGCCATCGACCCCCCCGAGAACATGATCCGCTGCGTCAGCGACAACTGGAGCACCCTCGCCTTCTGGCGCTCTTGGCACCGGTCCTTCTACCGCTGGTCCATCCGCTACATCTACGTGCCCCTGGGCGGCTCAAGCTTCCGCTCCGCCAAGGAGGCCGCGCGCTCCGTGCTCACGTACATCCTGGTCTTCACGTTTGTGGCGCTCTGGCACGACATCCAGCTCCGCCTCCTCATTTGGGGCTGGCTCATCGTCTTCTTCATGCTCCCCGAGATGGCCGCCGGCCTGCTCTTCCCCAAGCGCCAGTGGGAGGACCGCCCCTTCACTTACCGCATGCTTTGCGGTGTCGGCGCGGTCGTCAACGTGTTTATGATGATGATGGCAAACCTTGTCGGCTTCGCATTCGGCCTCGATGGCCTGCGGTCGATTATCGCCGGTATCTTTGAAAATTTCTCTGGTAAGCTGAGACCACTGCTCCAAGTTTGACGAACGGGAAACAGTTGGCTAACTTGGATGCTACAGGCTTCGTCTTCTTGCTAGGAGCATCCACCGCGCTGTTCGCCGCCGTCCAGATCATGTTTGAGATTCGAGAGTCTGAGATGAGGAAAGGCATCAACTTAAAATGTTGAAATGCCCTTACAGTTCTCGAGTAAAACCAAGTTCCACGCTATAGACGATAGAGACCTTAGAATATTAAAACCGAGTTTATTATCCTGGGTATGTTATTCCCAGCACTATTATCGATATGTGTGTTGCGAACAAGGCAGAACCGTATGAAGCTGTCGCGGGGTATCTCGAAGCAAGCCGTTGCTCGCCAACTATAGATGAGGGGTAGTCAATTTTACTCAAAGGTCGCCCTGGCTGCAATACCGTCGTGCGAAAGGTCTAGCCTTCCCAGGCCAGCATTTGTCTCCCCGGACTTCGATCACAGAGAGGCCCAAACCCTCAGTCCACCTTAGACCATGGCCCCGTCCTTAACCGCCGGGGTAACAGTGGTCATCTCATGATGGACGCCATCCAGATCGTCGGCGGAGCTCCTGCCGGCGCCGGCAAACTTGCCGTCCATGTGGAGCTTGTCCTCGGTGAGCCAGCGGCGGGCCCCGATGACGCCGCGGTGGACGAGGGCGAAGATGACGACGATGCCGACGGCGATGCCGAAGACGTAGGCGGCGACGAGGTCGCCGGTGACGCCGGGGTCGAGGAAGTCGTAGGTGTAGAAGCCCTGGGTGGCGCGGGTGACGTAGGCGAGGGCGAGGTAGAGGGCGAGGATCAGGATGAGGGCGGGGAGGTGCAGCCAGGGGGCGGGGCGGGTGCGCGGCAGCAGCACCTCGGCCAGCGCGAACAGCGTGTTCATGGCGTGCTGGCTGAGGTTGCTCCAGGCGGCGAAGGGCGTGGGGAACCAGTCCGGCCCGTACAGCACCCCCCAGTACACCGCCGTCACCAGCACCGGGTACGTGGTCACGGTGGTGTAGTACAGCGCGTGCAGGTGCTGCAGCGCCCGCGGGAAGCGGTCGAGCAGCGCGGCGCCGGAGGCCGAGCGCGCGTAGCTGAAGGTGTGCACCGCCGCGGCCAGCATGTAGAACGCGATCCCCCAGTACGTCAGCACCGTGAAGTAGGAGAAGCTCGAGCGCGCGGCCTCGCACCCGCCCGCCGCCGGGTGCGCGCACTCGTAGCCGATGTTGAAGAGGAGCGTGACGAAGGCGTAGAGGGCCTAGGGGGGTTGCGCCGTGGGGTTAGTCGTCGGGATGGTCTTGTAGGTCGGTTGGACGGATGGATGGACGGATGGATGGATGGTTCACTCACCATGGTCGCGCGGATGCCGCCCAGCACGTACGGCAACACCAGCCACGAGGTCTGGAACCGGTGGGACGGATCCCAGAGGTTCTGGCCGAAGGTGAACGTCGGCACCATGGTGGCGGCGGTCGGTGAAGAGTTTCGAGTGGTAAAGGCCGCGGACGCAGGTGTAGACGCAGACGTCTGCGCGGCGACAGTGACGATGTCGCGGGTTGATGAGGCGGGGGGTCGATCGATCAATGGGCAATTGCGCGTGTAACCAAAGAAATCGAGGTGTGCCCCGAGGTAAGCAGGGTATACAGTTTCTTTATCAAGAACGCCAAGGCCCAAGATCGGAAGAGTTCATCCCATCGCACACTCGTCAGGACGACTACAGAGTTGAAGCCAAGTGAGACAGACTTCGACCAGGCGCGGAAGGAGTGCGATCGCGCAAGAACACATTCTGCTTAGAAATAAGGAATTGCATTCTACCTTTTCCTTATTACCCACTACGGAGCACACAGCAGGCTCGCCGCTCGCAGGCAGGTTAAGCGCTATGGTAATCCTCTGTCTCTTTTCGCAAGAGAACAGAGGCAGAGAGCGCGCGGCACGATCCTCGGCAGGCAAGGACCGAAGGGGGAAAGGCGGCGCTCGTGCAGGCGTGGCAGGGCATCAATGCGAAAGCTGAACCCTGCCAAGTCCTCGCCCATTCCCACTTCCCGAACCTGTATCTGGCAAAGCGCCCGAAGCTGTGGGTCTTTCCGAGCGGAGCTGGTCCCGTCTTTTAGACACCGGCTGGCCCCCTTTCGCCTGCTGCTGGCGTGGCAAGCGTGACCCCGTGGCCCCCGAAATGCCCGAGATGCCGCGCTCTTGGCTTGCTGCTCGTGCCATATCATTGTGCGGTCGAGTCCTATTCACGCTCTTGGACATGAAGATCAACTGGCTTCGTTGCAGTTCGAAGCGACCTCAGAGATTTACAGCGTCATGGCGAGACAGGCAAGCTTCGTATCGCGTTGCTGAGTGCTTCGTGCCATTTCAAAGGTAATATACCTGACGTATGAAAGAGTTGCTGGAGGCTACTGTCAACAACGCCAGGAACCCGAATGTGCTCGAACGCCATAGCAGACTCCATTCTCGTCTGAATTCAGATACGCCCTGATGCCTTATCAACTCCAGCCAAGGTCTTCGAGACTAACTTATTCATCTCATCAATAATTCATCCACCTCGCCAAAGTGGTATTCTTGTCAGTGACAAAGATCATCCCACTACCATGATTAAGTCATGGGATAATCAAGTTCAACAAGGATTGTCTTCAAGATTAATCGATGTAGCAGCATCACTGCAAAGGCGATCGGCCCACTGCAAAGGCCTTATACACTTTCATCAAGGCGCAAACCTGCGAAGGACAACCCTAACTCCTTTCAAGTACCCGCACAGCTTCCGAGCTCAAGCCGCCTTGCTAAGGGTGAACTCCGAACCGACTATACTTAGCAGACTCCATTCGATGGATCTACCAGTGTTCTGTCTTCCCGATCCTCGCGTTGGTTCTTAACGCCTCCAGCCTATGCTCTTCCTCCCGGCGACTCCATGATATGTGTCCATAGCGTTCAAATTGAAAAGTTTTTGCCACCACAAATGCTGGGTAATCCGGTTTCTGTCATCGGCGACATGGCTACCTCCTCGAAGTAGCAGCAGCATCTTTCTGAAGTGAACCCATATCCGCTCTGATGATTACCTCAAGATTAATCTATAATACCTCGCGAATAAGGCGCTTCTGGTTCCAGGATTCAGGAAGGACGTATGGATACGACAGATGGAGAAAACGAACGTCGTTCTCCGCGTCCCTTAATATTCGCGCCTACCACTGTCGTCACGGATCGTCGTCTAGACCCCGTATTCCCCGCGTTTCACTTTCTGGTTAAAGGGCCAAGTCAATTTATCCTGACATCCGCATGTCAGCCATGCCGCTTCGAGCCCGCACTCCCCTGTCCTACAGCCGGCTACAGCCCCGAAGCCACGTGGGAGATGGCCAAAATGACACCGGGAAAATGGGAGGGTTCCATAGAACCAGGTGAACGTCAGGATCTACGGGCGGAAGGACATTCGAGTATCTGCGTGGCGATGAGGGCCTCCCTGACGGCGAGTCATAGATAAAAGGGGGGGTGCAACCACTCATCTAGAACCTGACCAGTCGGCACGGGCAAGCAGAGAAGAACGAAAGAAGAAAAGAGACCTCCTCCAACCACGACGATGCAATTCAGCCTGACATTCGCGCTCACGGCGCTGGCGGCGCTCGGCCGCGCGCAGCTGCAGCAGGTCAGCGACTTCACGGGCGGGCCGACCAACGTCAAGATGTACAGCTACGTGCCCAAGAACCTGAAGACGCCGGCGCCGATCATCGTCGCGGTGCACCACTGCCAGGGCTCCGCGCAGGGCTACTCGTCCGAGTCCCAGCTCATGCCCCAGGCCGACAAGCACGGCATCATCCTCATCTTCCCCAACTCCAAGTCCGGCGGCGGCTGCTTCGACGTCGCCTCGACTGCCTGTACGTCTTTCTTCCTTCTTTCTTTCTCTCTTGTCTTCCCCTCCCCCTTTCTTCCCCCTTTCTTTAAGCGGGGTGTTCCGATAAGAAGCACACCCCCCTCCCCCGCCCCTATTCGGAGACGATGAAGAAGAAGAAGAAGAAGAAGAAGAAGAAGAAGAAGAAGAAGAAGAAGAAGAAGAAGAAGAAGAAGAAGAAGAATGATGTACTGACAGAACCCCACTACTGCTAGCCCTCACCCACGACGGCGGCGGCGACAGCCAGACGATCGCGAACATGGTGAAGTACGCCGTGGACAAGTACGGGGGAGACGCGAACCGGACGTTCGCGGTGGGCACGAGTTCCGGTGCCATGTGAGCAGCGAGCGACCTTCTTCCCATCCCCCGCAACACCCTTCGCTGACCCGCCCCGGGGGAAAAAGGATGGCGAACGTGCTCGCGGGCTCGTACCCCGACGTCTTCAAGGCCACGTCGGTGTACTCGGGCGTGCCGGACGGCTGCTTCTACGTGCAGGGCTCGACGGCGACGCAGGACCCGCCGGGCTGGGCCAACTCGTGCGCCAACGGGCAGCTGACCAAGACGGCCGAGCAGTGGGGGGACATGGTGCGGTCGTACTACCCGGGGTACGAGGGGCCGTGGCCGCGCATGCAGATGTTTGTCTCTTCCTTTTCCTTTCCTTCTTCTTCTTCTTCCCCCCTATTCCATCCCCCTTCCTTCCTTCCTTCCTTCCTCCCTCCCTATTCCAGGAGGAGGAGGAGGAAGAGGAGGAGGAGGAGGAAGAGGAGAGAGGGCATGTCGAGTAGCCGGTACGCAAGCAACAAACAGGCTAACCAACACCGCCACCCAACCAGCTTCCACGGCACCGCGGACAGCACCCTCCGCTACCCCAACTACGCCGAGCAGCTGAAGCAGTGGTCGAACGTGATGGGGCTGACGGAGAAGGTGGACAAGGCCAACACGCCGCAGAGCGGCTACACGCAGACCATCTACGGCGAGGGCGACGCCGCCACCGCCCAGCTCGTCGGCTACAGCGCCCAGGGCGTCGGCCACACCGTGCCCCAGCACCCGGACATGGACATCGCCTTCTTCGGCATCGCTTAGGCCAGGCTACCTACCTTACCTTACCTTACCTCCTTGAGATACCTATCCTGGAGACCTTTGGGTTGGGACGTCTTGTCTGGTGTACCCCCGTCACGCCTGCGATGCGCCTACCTGGGTACTGCCTATACGAATAGGGCATCCACCACACAGGCAAGGCAATTATCTTATACCCTATTATTCTATAGGATAATCAAGGTTCGAGATGATTATTCCTCGGTTCTTTATATCATGGGATAATCAATTTACTACTGCGTGATTAGGTATCCCATCCGTATAGATAGTAACCTAGGCGAATTGCAAGCATAGCGGTTACTCATTGGCTCTTTTGGTCTACGTAGAGTAAACGCGCCGAAAGTCCTCTGGTCTCTTTCGCGGCTCCAGCCAAGATTTCGTTACGATGGGCCGAGCTTGAATAGACCGTTAGTACTTACTTGCACCACATTAACAATTCATGCTTGATTAATTCTACGATAGCCATATACACTCACACAGCCATATACACTCACAAAGCACATAAAAGACCTCGAAGTTGTAGAAACCGAAATTGGATTCTCTGCCCGCCGCAGCTGGGCTATATAACTAGTTTCCTGTCCATCGCGGACCATGTACAAAACGCCTACCGTTTCCTCCCATCGTTCGCCATGTTTTCCTCGCTATGCTTGATTAGTTTGAATCATCTTCCCTATATGTACAAATGCTCTAGATTGGTACATTTCGATCCGTCAGACTCCTGAAACTCTGCATATACCCCTGTTGGCATGCCTAGAACGTATACCTAAGCATGCGTCGCCTTGGCTAGCTGCCTGTCTCGTGCCGAAGTCGATCTGACGACGTATGATGGCTCCATGGCTATGTCCGTCACCTCTTGATTCGGAAGCACCCTTGCTCACGCGTTCGAACCGCATCCCACCTCGATTTGTGAATCAAAACATTTGCAGCGATATCGCTCATTTGTCGCGTAAGGGGTATCGTAATGATGTGACATGTAACACCGTGAAATCAAATTTGTTCTTCCCGGACCATCAAAGGCAGAACGCAACGGGCGAGCAAGGAGATGTCCACCACATGGCTCGCATTCGGTACCCAAAGGCTTCGGCGGTGGCTTGATTTAAGCTCTGTGTACCTGTCGATCGCCGTTCCGTGCGCCGGAGTGCAGGAGTCGAGATCCACCGGGGTAAAAAGGGCACGAATCGCGCGATCGTCGAAACAGGAGGCCTGCCGTAGGTAGGTGGCAGAGTGTCTCACTGCACCACGTCCCCGGACTCACTGATACTGTCTCTGCTCAGGCAGACGTTTGCCATCCAGAAATCTCGGACTGCGGCTATCGTTGTAGGGACTCAGCGTTGTTTGCTGCTTCCGGGCCTCGAATTGAGCGCGTTCCTCCTCGTCCAAAGTGAAGGCCTTCTTGAGCCAGCCAAATGCACTGCGCTTCTTCTTCAATGTCTTGTTGGGGTTGTTCGGATTGAGGGTCGTGACGTTGCTGAGCATACTCATCCCCATGGCCGACGGCTGGTTGCGAGCATGCACAGCCTGGGCTGTGTAAGGACGCGCGGCAGTGCCTGACGTCCAAGGCCGCTGTTGCAAGGGAGAATGGGGACTTGCCCGCACCGGATAGAAGACTTGCTGCTCTGAGTGTGGGGACGGTATGGTTGTCGTCGGGAAGCGAGGAGGGAGAGGGAAGAGATCTCCCATAGGGTCCGCCATCGAATGCGCAGTCGGCCGGAATTCCGCCTCGGAACCATAAGCAGAGTCTGGACCTTGGTAGCGGTGCGGTGTCAGTGTTCCCGGAGACTGCACTCGAGAGGGCGGATATCGCGGTCGCTCGAACTCGGGCGCTTGTCGGGGAGGGATCTGGATAACTTCGGGAAGGTTACCGCCGTTCAAAGACACTCGCTCCCTCAATGACGTTCTTTTAGTAAGCTGTGTTTCCGACTTTGGTTGGCTATCATGCTGCTGGTGCCTGGCTTCATGTTGTCGTTTCCGCTCTGGCTGCTGCTTAGGCCGCTGCTTAGGCTGCTCTGTGTAAACATGCGGTTCTAGCTGAAAGTGTGGCTCCAGCTCCGGCTCCGGTTGCGGCTGCGGCTGTTGCCTCGGGGGCTGCCTGGGAGAATCGTGTACCATCGGCGAGGGTATAGGTTCTGGTGGAAGAGGTGTGTAGGTGCGGGGTTGCAGGATATAGATTTCTTCATCCTCAGCTGGTTTCTCGGCCTCTGGTTCCTGCTTCGGCTCCCGCTCCGGTTCCGGCTCCGGATCACGCCGGGGCTCATATTTCGGCTGAGGGTTGATATCAAGTTTGACTATGCTCTCACATACCGCGTCTTCTTTTACATCCCTCAATCGCTGCCGAGACGATTGCTCTTTAGCTGTACGCGGTCGCTCCCTTGCAGGTGATGACTCTGCTGGTAACCAAGGCAAGAACGTGGGAGGGCTCGTGGGGGTTTGGTGGGCGGATGGTCGACGTCCGGATACTGGTGTCTTGGCCCTCATTGCAGCATCCTGGGAACGCGATCGATCCGAAGGGCCTGAGTAAGGTGTAACGCTGAACTGTTAAAACGTGTCAGCCGCATCGCTTCATTAAGCGAGTGCAATAAACCTACTCTTGTCCGACGGCTCACTTCCCCAGCTCGTTGATCCATTTCAGCAACCATTTGTCCCAGCTTCATCAAGAGAGTCTCTAGCTGAGAGGCATGATCCTGCAGGTCAATGAACGCCTTGTACCACCCTTGTGTGTTGCCCTTCATGGCGTTGAAAATATCTTCGAGCTCCGGTCGCTGCTCCCTCCAAGCACGGTGTTGCTGATCGCCCAGATACACAGCGAACTCCTTCGTGGCTCTGAGTCCCTCTCCGACGTCTATTAATGTTGCTTCAAGGGAATGGTTCGTGCGAGATACCACGTGCTCGATCTTCTCGTTTCCCGTTACAATCTGTAAACGGAAGTCCCGGTCCTCCAACATCTGCTCAAAGGTAGCAACGTTCTCCATGGGAAGCTTGAGATGGTCAATGCGCTCTTTGACATCTTCCACGGCCAAATTGATGTCCTCCAGAGTCGTCTCTAGAAACTCGTCGACCTCATCGATGTGCCCTTGAAGAATGGTAACCACCTGCTCATTGCTGTTCGCGATCCCGTTCAGCAACAGATACACACCGAAGGATATTTGTGCCAACAGCTTCCATAGCTCGTGATGTTTCTGGCCGGGGCGGTATCGCCATAATTCGCCATGGAGTTTGGCACCTCTCCGAGCTTCCAGGAGATAAGCTCTCCTCTGCTTTGCGTCGGCAAATCGTAGTTTCGGCTTCAGGCTGGCAGTGCTGTGGTTGGTCGCCTCGACAAGAGATTCGGTGAAGGCCGGCTGCATGGCAGGTATCGGGTGGAGGGGAACATTGGCGGCAGCATCTCTAGTCTTCTGGCGCATGGTCTCGGCTTGTTCCTGGGGCTTCGCGGGCGTGGTTCGAGGGATTTCGCTTCGGGGAGGAAGCAGGTCATCGTCCTCGGAGTCGGATAGAAAGAAGACAGACCGCTCCTCGTCATGCTGGAGGGACAGAGGAAGGGCCATGGCGCACGGCTGGGCGGCAGGCGACAAGGCCCAGGTCCTCCTCTGCCTGTCTCAAGTGGGCGATAGCAGGTGTCCAACCAGGCAAGCGAAAACCAAAACCCCCAAGGCAGGCTCTGGGAGCTGGTCTAGGCCTGCTTGCTAACAAGTGTCAAGGTGCAGTAAGGCGACAGGCGTTGTGCGACGCGGACACATGCACGAGTCGATAGCGGTCGGTGGGAATGGGGAGCGCGGTGCAGCGGATCGAGGGACAAGCGACCACCAAATTGCCAAGGCGACGCGGGCAGCCGGGTGGAGGGACGAGTGGTGCGACTCGGGGAATTCGTGGTGTTCCCAGGCGTGTGCGGTGGTGGTTTTGGAGCGTACAGGTACAGCAGCTATAGCAAGTTGGTTCAGCGGTGGGCGAGCTGGTAGTAGGAGTGAGAGTGAGAGTGGCAGTCGCAGCGGTCGCGTGGGATCATGGCATGAAGGGATGTAAGTAAGTAAGTAACTGTGAGGGTAAGTAAGGTAGGTAGGTAAGCGAGCGTGATGGCGCGACAGGCAGAGTGCGTAGGTGCGGAACGAGGTGCGAAAGGGCAGGCTGCGCGGGCGGAGATGGGAGGATGCCGATGGTCTCAGGTGATGGTGGTTCGCTGGTTCGCTGGTTCGCTGCTTAGGTTGCGACGGGGGTCGCGGAAAAGGTAGGGTGGCAGGCGATCGAGTCGAAGGCGCAAGGGAAAGCCTAAAGAGACTGGCGATGCGTCGACGGCAATTGTGTGCACTGGAAAGCACAGCTAGGCCGTTTCACCAGATGGTTTGGTGGGAATCTAGTGTGGTGTATCGCCAGCCAAGCGGCAATACGAGAGGTGAGCAGTTCGGACGACGAAAGACGTCGAGCGACCGGTACGACCCTGGCCGGGGGATGGAACAGTTCGGTGTCGGGTCAGTCAAGTCGAGCTGTGTGCTGCTCTACAGAAGTGAGCTGAGCTGAGCTGTGATCGGCAGACCGTTGTGCTTGGGCGTTGCGGGCGTTGCAGACGTTGCAGGGCGTTGCGGGAAGTTAACACCCTCGAGCCGCGGAGGGCAGCAGAGAGAGGGAGAAAGAAAGAAAGAAAAGACAGGGTGCGAACGGAGGAGGAAGAGGAGGAGGTCAAGCAGAGATAGGCATCTGAGAGTAGGTAAGGTATAGATAAGATACAGTCAGGGGAATGTTGTTCAATGGCGTAGTAGTGTTGGTTGGTGGTAGCGGTTGTGGTGATGGTGAACAAGCGGAACAAGCGTGAGAAGCCACTAAAGAAACATGGACAACGGGAGCTTGTTGGCTAGGCCGCCTCTCTGTCGTCGAGTCTCGCTGCTCAAACGCGGAACTCCAGCTGTCTCTCGTGCGTCCGACTACTAGCAGTCTACCGGTGCTAAGGGATTGAGGCAGATGTGCAGTTGGATGGATGCAAAGGGCCGCGGTGTTGTTCTCCTTTCGTCAACCAACAACAACAGCAGCAGCAACAACAACAACAATAGAAACAATGATAGGAAGAGGGAGAATGAATTTGGTGAGAGGTGTGTCCACGGAAGCAGCAAAGTTCAAACCTGGAGTCCACCGGCCGTGGCTCGCCGAAGACCCCAGCCCAGCACGTTTCCCCGTTTTCCAGGCAAGCCAGGCAAGCCAGGCCCCCCCAAGCCACTGCGCTGCGCCAGGGACCTGGGGCCGCGAGCAACCCTACTTCGGTTAGATTACTACCCTAAGCCAGATCCAGCCAGTGGGGACCCTGGCATGTGGCTTTTATAGTTCGCCTAGCTTGCCGTATCCGCCTACCTGTACCTAGCACCGCCGGCAGCACTAACCTTAGCACGCTAGCCCGCCCCTGTCGTGTCGGCCTGTCGTCCCCGGCCCTCTCCGCGCCTCTCTGCCTTTCCTGACTCCTGAGTCCTGAGCAACTGGAGCACTGCCCTGTAGAAGCTGGAAACCCTTGCTGTCCGCCTGCATTGACGCGTGAGTTTGAGGAGCCGTTCTTTATCTACCTACCCGTACCAGGTAGATATCTAACAGCCTCGATTGAGATTTCCGTGCCGGTAAAGCATTGATTACAAGTCGCCTTGAGTTACCTCCGGAATTCGATAATCTCTCTTCAATCTAATAGATTGAGGTATCCGGCTCTTGGCCGTCAAACCATCGATCTCCTTCGCCACGCTCCGATGAAAGAAGCCGGGATACGTATAACATCGTAAGAACGCCAGCAAACAAACTCCGTACCGTCTCCGTCGCCCCGTCCTTCGCCCCGTCCTTCACCCCCTCGTCGGCCAATACGTTGTATTCGCGCCAGCGCATCTCATCTCATCTCATCGGCGAATCGCCAGCCTACCTATCCGGTCACAAAGGGTTGCATCGAGACTGGCCGCGTCTCTCGTTCGCCCATTTCAGACGCTTCCAAGACAGCAGTTCTGGACTCAGGCGCCCTGTCAAACACGGATCGGGCCCTCTGTAAACCTTGTCTGGGGAGCCACTACGCATCTGTGCGAGACATGAGCGAAGTGTCCAAGGTACCTCTATCTCTCCATCAACGGTACATTTATTACAAAGGAACCACTGATCCTCCGCCCGTGGTAATTGGTATCGTACATTCACGACATCGTGCTGCTTTTATGCCCTGCAGATGCGCGATGCCTCTTGAGGGTAACATCGCCGCCTGCTGTCATATCCTCCGTCGATACGCGGCACAGTGGCGATTCTTACCAGCGAAAGAACCCCCCCATCGACTCTTCCGACTAACCTTTTCTTCGATTTATCCATGTCGCGCACATGGACCCCCTACAAGCATCTACACAGTAAGGGAGTGCCAAGGCTAACGTTGGCGCCTACCTACCTGTTCGCTCGGAAGATTTGACTACATCCAACTATCGCGCAAATGTCTAGGTACGCTCTTTAACAGAGATGTCTGCCTGCCAGTGTCCATGTTGGTATAATTGCGTTCTTAGCGATTATTCTATTATGACTAGTTTATACTGTAGGTTAACCATCGGAGTGGTGATTATCCCATCCGCTACATGGAGAGCGAGCCGCAGACCGGGCACGGACTTTTGCGCGCTTATTAGTGCTTCAGACAACTCTCCGCATCGGGTGTCCGCCATACACAAGGTAGCGAGCGATAACTACATACACGCGGCTTCGTCGTGGTCCCTGGCCTATGGAGTCGAGGGACTAGCCGAGCCGAGCCCAACTCTATCAAGATCGCAAACCCTTGCACGGCGCACGGGAAGCAATACGCCGGCCCCAGCCCGAGTCCAGGTCAGTGCAAACGTGGTGCTCTCTCCTTTCTCCTGACTCCTATGTACCACAGTACATCCACCTTGGGTCTTGAGTTGCCTCATTGCTGAACCTGACCAGACAGCAGGACCGAGATGAGGCGGCTCAAGTGGCAAAGTGGTGAGTTTCTGTCGGAGCTCAAGAAGAAGCAATTTTTCAACTTCATGCCCGCAGACCCGTCCGTTGCCGAACCCCGGGTGGGCCCGCCCTGTAACTGCAAGGAATTCAGAATGCTGGAAATCAGACCACTTAAAATAAAAAAGGGAGAGATCCATTTATACGGAGTGCGTGGGGAAGGGTACACGAGCTTATCAACCGACAGCCTAGCAACCCCTACAAGAACTCCGGCGAGTCTGCGGAGTACTGCTTTTCTTTGCTTTCGATTAATTCCACGCTATTGCACCCATCCGGAAGTCACCACTCCACCAGCCGGCCCGGAGTACAAGTCCGGTCGTCTCGGCCGACCCGTGCCGGTCGACCAGTGCCTGGCTAGCCCTTTTGGTCTTGATCCTAAAGAACGTCATACATCATTCGCGAGAATCGTCTTCTACACTCCAACATATTCTAGCATATATGAACCACAGCTTGTCGAAAAACCCAGAAGCTTATCGCTAAGAGTCACCCTGGTTCAAGCGTGCAAGACCATGTTGAAAGCGGCGAACTGGCTGGCTTCAGGATCTGCAAAACACTGTCTGCTGCTTACCTACATTGGCACTTGATTGCCGCCGATGTCGCCCGAACGACTTTCGTTGTGCTTTGAAGAGGAGAAGAAGAAACTATCAAGGGGATGGAAGAAGTTCTGCTTATAAGGCATACCAAGATAGGTAGAAATGGGGCCGGGCACTGGAACTCCGGGAGGAACCCGGCAGGTGCGGTGCCGGACCGGGACACGAACAGCGGGGATATCATCGAGTACTAGGAAGGCATCACAACAGCAGCGATCCAACATTCGGAAGACCTTCATATCTGATGATCTCGCTCCTGAGTCCTCACAAAACCACATGTTCCACTGGTGAGTGTCTGCTGCAGCCAAAGACCGGTCAGTCTTCAACGCTAGGTAGGACCGCAGTTTCATTTTGGGAAAGAAGTCACGAGTTGCCCAAGCCCTTGCTCTGTATCTTCCATTTCACCTAATACTTGAAACAATATTACTACTTTCATCTAAGTCAACCGTACTCCTACGGCCCTTCCCCTCACCTCCTATTCCGATCTATCATGGACATCGGAGCTAATTCGGCCTCCCGAAGGCTCGCCTCGATTCAAGACGACATTCGCGCGACTGCCCAAGCGCGACGCGACGAGGCAGTGCACAAGCATTTCGAAGCCATCCGAAATGCCTGCAACCAGCTGGAGAGGGACCTTGAGGAGATCGAGAAGCGACAAGACGACGAACTCCGAGAAGCCGAGAGCCATCACCAGCGAGAGGTGGAAAGTGCACCGGGGCAAGACGACCACGGCGACGTTGGAAGCTGGAATCCCTTCGTAGACCTAGATGCCGCCCATATCTCCGAGGCAGGGCGTGGAAGCTCTGCAGACGGTGAGGAAGGTACGCACCGTGGCATGGCTACTTACCTTACCCTACCTACCTTCCTATCCACGCACTACACCATTCATGCCCACCGGCATTAACACCGCGCAGACCCCGCACCATCCCGGTCCCCTCCGGCCCGCAAACGGCGACGCCGGGCGGCGGCCTCTCGCAGCCCCTCACGCCGCAGCCAGGAGAACGAGCCGGCCCTCGCAGCGGCGCCGCCGCCACCTTCCCCCCCTTCTCCTCCTCCTCCGCCTCCTCCGCGCCGGCGCTTCACCGCGCGGCGCAGCGCGCCGGTCCCGTACGCCGCGGAGTACCTGGGCTCCCCGGGCGGCGGCGGCAACCGCGACACCATGCGCTCGCCGGCGGCGGCGGAGGAGGTGCGGGGCGGGCGCACGCCGGGGGGCCGGAACCTGCGCCGGACGCCGCGGCCCAACTACAGCGTAGTGGACAGCTTCGCCGCCTTCGGGAGCGAGGCTTTCCATGCGCGCTTGCGCTGACGCGGTTGGTTGGTTGGTTGGTAGGTAGATGGGCTGCTGGACCGAGATGGGGAGGCTATCTAGATAGACGTCCGAGGAACGAGCTGCCTAGGTAGTGGTGGTGGTGGCGCGTGGCCTGCCTAGTGAACGCTCGCATGACACCTAGACAGGCAGAGAGCAGGAAAGGACCCCAAGGAGTCGGGGTTCTAGGGAAACGATCGCAAGTGCCGGGCCGGGGTTTGGTAAGTGAGACAGTGGGTTCGCCGAAGAGAAGTGTCTGCGTTGATTTCCACGGGCAAATTTTATGCTGCTTACAAGGAAAGGAATATATTGGTCATGATGATGGTACACGAGCAGTGCGATGATTTGCAAAACATGGGAGCCGGTTTATAGAAAGCGTGTTCTTACATTAGAGAGATACCCAGGCTTCCACACGTAACCCCGAAGGGGTCAGTCGGCTGGCCCATGGACGCGTAGCTTAACAGCCGAGCGGGGGTATATCGAAGCCATATCACGCACCTCGCAACCACGACATGTCCCAGCACTTGACTTCCACGTATTCTCCCCTGCTAGGGGATGGACACCGCAACACACTTTCCTCCCCTTGCATCTACTCCCCAAGCCCGTAACTCTTAACGCGACTGAAGAAGAACGGCTTATCATTCCGCAGCGCGAACTCGGCCCAGTCGTCCGTGAGGCGGTTGTAGCTCCAGAAGCCCTTCCAGACCAGCTTGTTGTTCCTTGCCACCGCCTTGCCGGCGCTGCGCAGCGCCAGCTCCATGCGGTACATGTACTTGGGGCCGACGCCCTCGGTCTCGACGAGCAGGTTGCCCTCGGACTCGACGGGATCCTTGCTGTTCGCCGCCTCCTCTACGTCGGCGTCGGCGGGGTTGAGGGCGGCGCAGCCGAGGCGCCAGCGGCCGCGGAGGGCGTGGGCCATGACGGCGGAGGGGAGGTGCGACTCTTTCGCGCGGCGGTGCGTGGCCAGGGCGTCCTTGGTCAGATGGTGCACGACGTGGGCGGGCTCGTCGGTGGTGGTGAGGCTGATGGCCGCGCCGTCGCGGAACAGCCGCAGGTACCGGTAGTAGGTCACGATGTGCACGGGGCCGCCCCAGGTGACGTGCTGCCCCGAGTGCGCGCCCGCGCGGATGTAGTTCACCGTGCTGATGTAGCAGCCGTTGAAGCGGACGCGCGGCCGCCGCCGCCACAGCGCCCCCCAGCTCGCCCCGAAGTGCCGCCCCGCGTACAGCGCGCAGGTCGCCGCTTCCGAGGCCGCCGCGCGCCGGCGCTGCACTTCCTCCGCCGTCCACGCGGTGGTGTCGGGGAGGTCGCCCTCGCCTTCCGAGGAGCCGGGCATCGCCAGCACGTCACCGTCACCGCCCTCGGCCAGGAGCAGCTGCCCGGTCGACAACGGCTGCCACCACTCCGTGTTCGACTGCGTCCAGTGGTAGTGCATGCCCCCGAACCCGAACTCGGGGCCCAGGCACACACGCCGCCAGATGCGGTCCTCGGTCGCGACAAGGTAGGCGAGGCGCCGGCAGACTTGCGAGAGGCGCACGAAATCGCCCACGTCGGCTACGGCGACGTCCCGCAGGATGTGGACCAGGATCTCGTCGGGGAGTTCGGCGATGGGACACGGCGGCGGCGGCGCACCTTCGCATTCGGGCGGCGCACCTTCTACCTTCATGTTGGCGAAGCTGGCGATGAGCTCCGGCAAGGGCAGCGGGGTGGGGGCATCCGCGGTTGTGGCGGGACCGGGCTCGGGACCTTGTAGGGAGTGGTGGGCGGTGTTGGGGACTGTCACCGGCGCATTGGATGGGTTTGGGTCCGGAGTCTGATTTGACTTGCCGGATGGAGCGGGCTTATTCCATCGATGCGCAAAGTACTTGTCCCGGTAGGTTCGGTCGACGCGGTCGTCCATCCGGAAGGCCTTCCGATATAGTTCCAGACTGTCGCCCAGCTTGCCCGTAGTCTCCCTCTCCACCGCATGCTCATAGAAGTCGAGAGCGGTCTTGGGTTCTTGCTCTTTCTCCTTAGCTTGCGTGATGGCATCTTCGCCATCGAGCCTTTGTCCGCCCCTCGATTTGCTGCTGTCCGGCTCATCAAACGAGGGTGCCGGCACGTACTCGTCATCTTGATCTAAGTGACCTCGAGAGCCAGTCTTCCGATGTGAAGCTCCATCAGATCTCCTTGGTCTGTGAGGTGCAGTAGAAGAAGTGACTTGATGTGTCGGCCTTGGGTGCTCCTGATGCAGTTGAGAGTCCGTTGTCGTGTTCCTATTACGAGCTGACACTTCGGCCCTCCACTGCGCTCGGAAACTTTCCAATTCTGAGCGGAACTGTTCCGGCGGCTGCTGTTCCATGATGGGCGGTGTAGGGAGTGAGAATCTAGGGGTTCCTGTTGAGTGGTATAAGTTATGGTAGAGGATGAACAATTGAGATGGTATCAGAAGTTGATTTGCAAGGTCAGCAGGTAAGTGATGTTTAATAGGTCTTAGGGAGTAAAGTCATTGGTAGGCTAATGATAAGACATGGATGATGGATGATGGACGCCGGTCGAGTCACCATGAGATGCGATAAGGATGGTTCTGATCTTAAAGCCGATAAAGACTGCGGTATCCAAGCAACTGTCATCACTGGCAAACTGGAGTAGCCCAAGCTGGTCCTAGCGTTAACAAGAGGTGGTGACCCACTGTTTATTGCTCCGATCTTAAAAAGGGGGCAGTTATGAAGACAGGTGAATGTTGCATTCAGACCCAATTCTGTTGGCGTTAAAGGTGGTCTGTGCCGCCTTTAGTATATAGCCACCGCCACACCGAAGTTTAGCCGGCCCATAGCAAATTTTTTATATAATTTAGTTTTTAACCGATAAAGCCCTCACTTTTAACTTTTTATTTAATAAATAATAGATATATACTATACTTTACAAGTAATTGTAATAATTATAAGCCCGGTTTATACCTTATAGCATTTTTTACAGTTTATTCGTTTCGTTATAATTATTAATTAACTTTTATTTTTATTAATCCCCGTTATTTATAACTATAATAACTACTAAAGCTTTTTTTAACAAATTAGTTAAGCTTAAAAAACGTGACGATTAACTATTATAAATTAACGCACTTTAATAAATTTACAAGGTTTAAAAAATATATAATTATTATAATCCTTTTAACTTAATTATA